>CM076584.1:1516862822-1517164658 GCA_034641835.2 Pinus albicaulis
AAGAATTTGTGGGAAAAACCTGGGACTTTGTACCAATCTAAGTCTCTGGTGAATAAGTTGTTCCTGCGGAAAAAGCTGTATAACCTGAGGATGAAGGATGGAGACTCGGTGACAAAGCATCCGAACGCCTTCAATACTGTGGTAAGTCAGCTGTCGTCTGTTGATATTAAAATCTCAGATGAAGATAAGTGCATCAGTTTGTTGTGTTCTCTACCAGACTCGTGGGATAGTCTGGTTATTGCAATAGGTAGCAATACAACTACCTTGAATTTGATGACATTGTCTTAGCCTTGCTGTCGGAGGAAATGAGACAGAGAAATATGGAGGGTCAGAATGGAGATGCCTTATCTGTACGAGGAAGGTCCCAGAACAGAAACAAGAATAAGGTTTCGAGAGGGAGATCTAAATCTAGAGGGAGATCTAAATCTCCTGGAAAGTTTGTAAAGGTGTGCTGGAAATGCGGAAAGGAAGGGCACTACAAAAAGGAATGCAGATCTAAAGCTCCTGAGAAAGGAAAGGGATCTGATGAAGGTCCTTCTGCAGAGGCAAAAACCACCTCGGATGAAGGTGGGGATGTGTATTTGGCTTCTTCTTTAAATACACATGTAGATCATGAGTCATGGTTGATTGACTCAGGTGCATCCTTTCACTTCACTCCCCATAGGGAGTGGTTCTGCGAGTATGAGAAATATGATGGTGGTGATGTCTTCCTAGGGGATGATAGGAAGGCCGGAATCGTCGGACGTGGAAAGGTCAAGCTGAAGCTGCAAGGTGGAAGGATTAGAACACTTCCTGGTGTTCTTCATATTCCTACATTGGCCAGAAATCTGATTTCTGTAAGCAAGATGGATGATGCAGGTGTAAAAACAGTGTTCGAGAAAGATGCCCGCAAGATGGTTCAGGGAGCACTGGTATTAATGCGGGGAGTTCGGACTGGAACTCTATACAAGCTACAAGGTAGCACTGTTATTGATGGGTGTAATAGTTCTGTGGTTCCTGAAAGTGGGACGGAAAGTCTAGCTGTCTCTGGAGAAAAGACCATGCTATGGCATCAAAGGCTTGGACATATTGGAGAGAAGGGCCTTCGGATACTCCATAGAGATGGTATGGTAGAAGGTATGTCTAATTGTTCTCTGGATTTCGATTTCTGTGAACATTGTGTATATGGGAAGCAGAATCGGGTGAGTTTTCCTTCTGGTGCTAAGAGGGCAAACAAGATATTAGGACTTGTGCACAGTGATGTGTTTGGGCCTGTGTCAGTTCCATCACTGGGAAAGTCTGTGTACTATGTTTCATTCATAATGACTTCTCAAGGAATACATTGATATATTTCTTGAGGAAGAAATCTGAAGTCTTTGACAAATTTAAATAATTTAAGGCTCTGGTGGAAAACCAGACAGAGAATAAGATAAAGGCATTGAGGACAGATAATGGGGGGGAGTTCTGAAGAAGGAATTTGAAGAGTTCTGTAAGAAGTGTGTTATAGCACGGAAGAAGACTACTCCATACACACCTCAGCAAAATGGAGTTGCAAAAAGAATGGCGTAACACCTACGGAAAAGGATATATGCATGCTCAAGGCACTGCAAGAGAGGGACAAGAATTAAGAGGGGCAAGGACCGTGATACACGGTTACCGCATCACTCATCGGGCCAAGCAGAGGACAAGACCCCACATGAGGTATGGACTGGTAAGAAACCCTCTCTTCCACATCTAAGGGTATTTGGATGTGATGCATATGTACATGTTCCAAAGGAGAAAAGGACCAAGTTGGATAATAAATCTGAAAGGTGCATCTTTATTGGGTATAAGGATGGTTTAAAGGGTTACAAGCTTTGGAACCCAGAAACAAGGAAGGTTGTGTACAGTCGAGATGTGGTGTTTAGAGAAGTGAAAGATGCTGTTAAACATGAAGTCCTACCAAAGGAACCTGAGAAGATAGAGTTTGAGCTAAAGGAGGATGAATCAGACTCTACAACAGAAGAAGACTCAGAAGATGAAGAGCCACAAACTCCAGCTTTGAGAAGATCAGTTCGGGAAAGAAGGCAACCGGAAAGGTATAGTCCATCTGCTTTCTGTTCAGGTTTTGCCTTAACTATAACTGATGATGAACCCAGAACTGTCAGGGAGGCAGTAGATTCAGAGGATGGAAAACTCTGGAAGGAGGCCATGGTTGATGAAATGGCATCCTTGCACAAAAACGATGCATGGGATTTGGTGGAGTTGCCGGCCGGAAGGAAGCCCATTGGGAGCAAATGGGTGTTTAAGAAGAAGATGAATGTAGAAGGCAAGGTGGAGAAATACAAAGCTCGGTTGGTAGCGAAAGGTTATTCCCAGGTGCCGGGAATTGATTTTGGTGATATTTTTTCTCCTGTTGCCAAAGTTACTTCTATTAGATTACTTTTATCTGTTGCTATTGCATTTGATTTTGAGATAGAACAGATGGATGTGAAGACAACATTTCTTCACGGGGATCTAGAAGAGGAGATCTACATGAAGCAACCTGAAGGCTTTATGGTGAAGGGTAAGAAAGAACTAGTATGAAGGTTGAAGAAGTCTCTGTATGGGTTAAAACAGTCACCAAGGATGTGGTATCAGAAATTTGATACCTATATACGGGGACTTGGCTTCACCAGAAGCAAGGAGGATCACTGTGTTTATTTTAAATTAATTGGTGACCGTGTTATTTATTTGGTCTTGCATGTGGATGATATGTTGTTGATTGGAAATGACAAAGAAATTATCCAAGATTTGAAGACCCAACTGTTCTCCAAATTCGACATGAAGGATCTGGGTGCTGCAAACTATATTTTGGGTATGGAAATTAAGAGAGATCGGGCAAAGAGGAAGCTCTGGTTAAACCAGAGGAAGTATGTCGAGACTATATTGCAAAGGTTCAATATGCAGAATAGTAAACCGGTGAATGTTCCTATTCCTGTAGGTGTAAAGTTGTCTGCTGAACAGTGTCCCAAGACACAAGAAGAGGAGTATATGTCCCGTGTTCCATATGCAAGTGCAGTGGGTAGCCTGATGTATGCAATGGTCTGTACTAGACCAGACATTGCACATGCAGTGGGAGTATTGAGCAGGTTTATGTCAAACCCATGGAAGGAGCATTGGACAGTAGTGAAGCGGGTTTTCAGATATTTATGTGGCACTAGTGATTATGGCTTGTGCTACCAGGGAAGACCAGGATTGGAAAGAATGTTGGACATTTGTGGTTTTGTTGATGCGTACTAGGCCAGTAGATCCGATCGAAGAATATCTACAAGTGGGTATGTGTTTAGTCATTGGGAGGCGCAAGCCACGGAGCTTTCCAAGACAAGCCCAGAGGGTTTCTTCAACTACGAGGCACATATAGCCCACTCATGCAAGCAAGGAAGCAACAAGGCAAGAAATTAAATTATGAGTTGGTACTAAAGAAGCTTGGCAGATAGACCGTGATAGCCAGTGATTTTTTCGGCTAAGAACCCTGCTTATCATTCAAAGACAAAGCACATTGATGTTCAATATCACTTTCAGTTGTAGATATGATTGAGGCTAGTATGGTGTTGCTGGTAAAGGTGGACACTCTGAAGAATGTTGCAGATGCATTGACGAAGTCTGTGAGCACTCAGAAGTTCTGTTGGTGTAGAGAAACAATGGGTGTTGAAGAATTGGGCAAATGACTAAGCTCTCTGAGTTTCCTTATGGCCTCGTGGTCCTAAACAACAAGTGGGAGAATGTTGGGTATGTTATATTCTTTCTGACTGACATGCCCCACACGCTCGTATAAGCGTCGGCGAGTCAGTCACGAGGTTGCGTCCACTGGTTAGTCTCCTCGGCGCTACTGCCAAAATTGGTTTTTAGGTGGACTCACCACATGATCCGCCGCGGGCCTAGGTAGGTTTGCACATGGTTCTCGGGTACGATGGTTTTCGTTCCCTAGTATTTTGTAGATCCGGTCAAGGGAACTATGGTTATGTTATAATCCATGGTTAATGGATTGGGGTTTATGTATGCTTCGGCATGTATATATATGTGTTGTAACACTAAAAGGAATATAATGAAAAATCAAGCTGGTCGTCCCGATTTGGGATCCAGGGGAAAATCTTTGTGTTTATATGTTTTATGTTTGATGCTCTTGCTATTGTTTATTTTCTGTTGTAAGAATCGTGTGTAGATATTTCTGTTCAGGGTTAAAACCTACACTTGGCAAGGTGACCAGGGTTGCTATTGAAATTGCTTACATATGAGAAAAATTGAAATTACATCAAATTTATACATAAAAGATAAAATACTCTATTTTTCTTCAAAACATAGTTTTGTGGAAAAATACATTTCTAGGCATATGATGATGAAATTTTTTAGTACTGGAACTTTATTCAAACTCCTCATGTGCCTACTGACAATTATTGGGCATTTTTAAGACCTTTCTAATGAAACCCTAGACCTAATGGGACTGATAACCCTATAAATGACTCTTACAAATTTAAGGACAAAAAGTGAGTGCAGATGATCTTGATGAAAGGAAGTGGGCCACAGGTAAAGGACATGAGGGAAAGTGTATAAAATGCCACTACCGTCAGATGATCCATGCTCCTAATGGAATGCAGTTGACTGAGCAAGACACCTAATATGCAATGCAACAAGAGAATTTTGATCACTGACGGAGGGATGAAGATACCGACACTAACATTGGCTCCAATGGGGATGGTAGCTCCTTGGAGGTGCCATGAACTACAGATCTCTGGGAAAATAGGCAATGCCTTTCATCCATTGGGCTATGGAGTCAATAACTTTGAAAAACCAAAACTAGACTCTTGACTCATTTTCAGAACTGAAAACTGACTCAAAACTGACTCAATTTCGAGATTGAAAATGACTGAAAGACCTGACTCAAACAAACCAAACCAAAACTGAAATCAACCCTCACTTTAATAGCCTTCACCTTGGGCCCCAAACTAAAAGAATGATGACATCACACACTTGAAATGAAATTTAAACAAACTAGTATGTACAGTGATATATATGACAGCAGAACACATTTTAAAAATAGTACCGTTTGAGTAGCCGACCATTGACCGGCCCACCTGGACAATCTTCTCCATTCATTTCTTTCAAAAGGAAAGCATTTTGGCCTCAATATGCAGCAATTCTGAAATTTCCTTTCCAAAGATTCTCAAACTTGCCATGCTTACCTTTATCTTCATTTCTTGCGTCCCATTTTAGCACAACTTCCTCTATTTGAAACTTGTCCGCGTTTACCTTTCGATTATATATCTTCTTGATTCTCTCTTGCAGCTTGAAATTGTTCCGAAAAACCTCCTCTCTAGTCTGCTGTATATGGATCATTTGATTAATTCTTCGTTGCAAATGATCATCCTCGCTGCCAGCTTCCTGCAGAATTTTAACCAATGGAACTATGAGAGAGGTCAGGAATACAGTGTCAACACCATACACGAGCTCAAAAGGAGACATGCCTATAGATTTCTTTTGACTCACTCTGTCTGCCCAAAGTGCATTAACCAGTTTCTTGTGCCAACTTTTCTTGTTCATTTCCAGCAACTTTTTGATAATATTGACCAAGGATTTATTTGAGGATTCAACCAATCCGTTGCCTTGTGGATGATATGCGGTTGAGTTGCCTTGTGGATTCAACCAAAAGTCAATCATTCTTTTAGATTTAAAGGCTACTGCATTATCAGTGATCAGCTTGTTTGGAGAGCCAAAATGAGACAAAATATTGTTTTCAAGAAATGAAATTATTACCAAATATGTGGCTTGCCTAGTGGGAATCGCCTCAATCCATTTGGTAAAATAGTTTTTCGCTGTAAGGATCCATTTATGTTGCACCGAAGAAGTAGGATGGATCTTGCCAATGAAATCTAAACCCCATTGCTGAAATGGAGCACTTACTTCAATAGGCTTGAGCAGTAAAGGCTGCAATTTTCTCCTACCTTGAAAAATCTGACATTCATGACAGCTTTTAACAGTTTTGTACACATCAGCAAAGAGAGTTGGCCAATAATATCCTTCTCTCAAAAATTTTCTGGTCGTCGTCTTCCAAAAAATATGACCTCCGCAATCTCCCTTATGAAAGTCTTCCATAACCTGCTTTACCTCTTCTTCAACCAAACAATTGAGAAAGACACCACCGGGATCTTTCCAATAGAGCACATTATTCATGATACAAAACTTGGCAGTCTTCAATTTCAGTGTCCTAATTTTGTTCTTAGCCATTCTCGGCGGTGGCGATAGATTTTGGAGTACATAAACAATGTCTGAATACCAAGGAGAAAGAACAAAAATTTCTAATACCTGAGCAAGCGAACTTTCTTCATTTTCCTTGGACATAGCAGCAATGAGATTGATGTCCAAGGCATTCAAATTTGACTCAGCTATTAGCTTAGCCATCCCCTATCCTTTGATGAGCTTTGTAGGTTTTTCCTCCACATCATATTCCAACAAGGCTGCAATCCATTTTCCTCGTCTCCCTTCTAGATCGGTTTGCACTAAGACATCTTTAACAGCAGCATTACGAACATAAGCAAGGATGTGAGAATGAAGAATATAAAATTGAAAATCTTTCAATGCTTTTACCAAGGCAAGAACTTGATTTTCAATAATATTATACTTTAAAGCTGCATCTCTTATGGTTCTGCTGAAAAATGCAATTGGTTTCTCAAGATGGTCTCTTTTTTGCATTAAGACTGCTGCCATAGTATGATTTGAGGCAAATGAAAACAAAATGAAATCCTGAGTATAGTCTGGGCTGATCAACACCGGAGCTAAAGAAAGGGCCAATTTCACCAAATTGAAAGACTTTATTGCTTCCTTAGTCCACTTCACTACACTATCTTTCTTGAGCATGTTTGTGATTTCCCTTAAATGTTCTGCAAGATTGGGCACAAAGCGACGTAAGAAATTCATCTTACCATTGAATGATTGGATCTCCTTTTTATTTTGGGGAAGATCAATTTGCTGAATGGCTTCCACTCAGGCTGGATCGATGTGGATACCATCCTTTGATATAATATGACTAAGAAGCTTACCTTCATCCATGGAAAACAGATTCTTCTTTGGATTGAGAGATACACCATATTTTCTACACCGCTGAAATGTAATCTTCAAATGATAAAGGTGCTCTTCATCTAAATTAGAAAAAAACTGTCAATTCATCAAGATAAATAACTAGAAAGACTTCTTTTTTATTTGCAAATGCCATATCCATTTCTCGTTGAAAGGTCACACCAGCATTCTTCAATCCGAAAGGCATTTTAGCATAATGAAAAGTTCCCCACGGAGTGGTGAACACTGTTTTATCTCTATCATCCTCATGGACCAAAATTTGGTTATAATCGGAATAACCATCGAGTAGCGACATCCAGGATGCTCCAACTACTCGCTGAAGTATGTGATCCATTTTGGGCAATGGATAGTTGTCTTTTAAAGATACTTTATTCAGATTCCTAAAATCAATACATAAGCAAATCTCACCTGTTTTCTTGCGCACGGGAACCAAATTAGAAATCCAATCTAAAAATCTTATGGGGATGATGATACCATATTTTTACAACCGATTCACTTCCTTCTCTATTGAGGGCAACAACTTTGGATTTTTTCTTCTCAACTTTTGTCGAAAGGGCTTTTGATTTGGCTTGATCGGGATGGTATGCTAAATTATGTTTGTGTCATATGTCTTCAAATCTGAATAGTCCCAAGAAAATACATCAACAAAAGAAGATAATAAACTGATATAATTTTCTTTTACCTGTGGGAGCAATGCCTTGGAAAATTTCACCATTTTAGGATTTTCTGCTAATCCAATGTTCACATCCTCAACTCCTTTCTTGGTTGGCAGCAAGCTCGGTTTTCAAGCTACATCATCTTGGTCGAAAAGCTCCTCTAAAGGTATTAGACCTTTAGGAATGACATTGTCCTTGAGCTGCAAAACTTCCATCTGATTGACTTCTATATCTGCCTCGCCATTATCATGCTCCCCATCAATAGAAGTGTCTTTGAATTTACCTTCATTTTGTAAAAGTTCATAATTTTCTTTATCATCTTGGAACACTTTCCAATACCTTTGATTGTCAGGGACAATCGGAAAATTCTTCACATGAATTTCAAATTTATTTTTTGAATTCATCGGAATTTTCAAATTACTTGCTGTTGTTGCCAGTGCATCTGCAATGCCATTCTGAATACGAGGGACACATGTCAAAGTATAATCTGAAAACAATCTCAAGATATCTAGTACCGCATTGCGGTAGGCTTGCATTCGAGGATGCTTAGCTTGATATTCACCTTTCACTTGTTTGATAACTAACTCGAAGTTGCCATACACTACAATCCTTTTGGAATTTAACTTTCTAAGAATTTTAAAACCAGCAATTAAAGCTTCATATTCAGCCTCATTATTTGAACAAACAAAAGCCAATTTATAAGAATAGACCCTTACATTACTTGGCACTTTGTTTGGGGAGAAAACAGGGTTGCATATCCAAATGCCAATTCCAGCACCTTCCCTTCCTACCACGCCATCAAAATCCATGGTCCACAAACCAGCTTCTTCCTCTTCCAAATGCTGAAATTTTGTTTGCTCTTTTACTTCTCTTTGTTTTCCATCAATATTTTGCTGCTGTCGGGAGGTTGCTTGCTCAGCGGTACTATCCGGTCTTTGTCTTTCTTTCTCTAAGACCTCTCTGAAATTTTCAGTGATTTATGGAATGTCTTCTACTTCAATTACTTGGATATCTACATCATTAAAGCTATCTGAGTATAAAACAAATGATTCTAAATCAGTATGTACATAGTTGATTGGATGATTTACTGGTTTCTCCTTGCTAGTGATCATATACTTCATCTTTTTCTCCCGGTATAATTTCCTCATCTAACCGAACATGGGAATAGTAGCATAGGAGAAATCAAGCTGCAATTTCCCTTTAAGTTTCACTCCCCAAGATCTAGAAAGAAGCATTCCAAATCTAAGAGGAATATCCGCCACAACCACATCCATCAAAATATTTTTAGTCGGAATCTGATCCAAACTGACCACCAAATATTTGATAAGCCCAATGCATCTTACTCTACCGGAATCAAAAGAATAAAGGTCATGATAATTTCTGGTGATATCCAATCCCAATTTCTCCATGATTGCCTTAGGCATGAGATTATGAGAGGCTCTGAAATCAAACATAGCATTGTGTAACACATAGTCATGCAACCTAAGGCTGATGTAAAAAGGAGGTACATCACTATCTTGAGACTCACCATCCAATATTGGACCAAAAATCAACTCAAGTCGATCATCTACCATGTTTACCATATCAGATAATGGATCTAAACTCAAAATCTTAGACACCTGACCCTTATAGCTGCTATTCTTCATCAATTCAGTCAAAGGAATGGATACTTTTAACTTAGAAATTTCATTTTCTAAGTTAAAAACTGACGTTTTCTCTACCTCTTTAGCTGGGACATCCTTCTTTTTAGTTTTATCCTTTGATATATTTGGCTGATTGGATCTTTCATTTTCTGATGGTGGTTTGCTAGTGGTGGGATCAACTGTCTCTTTCCCCTTTTTCTGCACAACGAGAGGATCATTCTTTGGTGTTGTCGCTTCCTTTATTTTTTGAATTGGATTAATGGGTACATCTCTACTTTTGAGTGAATATTGTTGCTGCTGGGCTGTCAAAGTATTCATGTACCCCCTCTAATATTCATCAGACTCTTCTTAAAGAACTGTTTCATTCGCCAAGATGAAATTCTCGTCCCTTTGTACAGCTGAGTTCTCAGAATACTCCTCGTCTTCAGTAATAAAAATTGGCATATCATCAGGTGTAAAGAAATGATTCTCTTCTCCGATTACATTCTCCTTGTCATATGATTCCGAACCATGTACAAAATTCTGTTGTAAAGGTGTCTTCACTTGCTGATGTACTACTTGGTCTTATACTCGTTGCTTTCTTTTCTTGATTCTAAATTGTGGTTGCTGTTGGCCACAGAAATTAGGATTTCTGACTTGCGGTTCAGAATTGTCAATCGTCAACCTGTCAAACATCTGTTCCATCTTACGGAGCACTTGATCTAAAGTGGAAACCTCTTCCTTTACTGTTACCTTCTTTTCAGCTCTCGTTCTAGCTCTCTTGGCAAGCAGATTTGCTTCAACGCTGACTGCAATTTTCTGCATTTCTTCCAAAGTTGCTGGATCTCTTTCTCTTAATTGATAGGCCATATCAGGATCAAATCCATCCATAAAATTAATCAAAGCCAACCCCATAGGTGGCTTTATATCAGCAGGAATTTCATTGTAAATAGAATTGAATCTAATACAATAATATTGAACAGACTCACCAATGTTCCGCTTGATATTATTATATTCAGAAAGGATCTGAAGAGGATTTTTCTTCACTTCCCATCGATCCAAGAATTGTCTCTGAAGATTAGTCAATGTAGTAATACTACTAGCTGGCAAAGCTTTGAACCACTTCCTTACTTCACCTCCGAAGGTTTGTACAAATAGTCTCATGGTCACATTCTCTGCATCAATCTCATGAAGATCAAAGAAATCTATCATCCTATCCACATGTTGTTGATCTGTAACACTTTGAGGGGTGCCATCGAACAATGGAATTTTGCTTTGATAATCATCGGGCATGTTATCCAAATTTTGAGGCAACACAAGGGGTGAAAATCGGGCAGCCATTACTCTAGGTGGATTTACAACCGGTCTTGGGAATATAGGAGGAGTCAGAGCAGTTGATGTATGAGGTGTATGTGGTGTGGATGGAGGTGATACTACTGCAGATTTTTTATCAGAGATATAAGGTTGCACGGGAATGGTGGGAATGAAAGGAGGCTCGGTAGGGGTTTCTGAACTAGATGCAATTGCGGATGACCCAAGAGTTGCAGATGTAGACTCTATAAGTTCGGGAATGTTTGTTGCCACAATGGAATTCTGAATATTCAAGATATAACTGTCAATTGATCTATTGGCCTTTTCAATTTCAAGATCTTTGACAAACTCTGCATTTAGGACAGTAGAATCAATAGCACTTTTGGACTTAGTCTCAAACAGTGACAACTCAAATTTTTCGTCAAGCTCAAGATCTTCAAGATACTCAAAAACAGAAAGACCTGAATGATATTTGAACACATGAATCACAGGTCTTTCTTGATGAAGGATTCTCGAAATAAGATTTGGATTTTCATACACAGGAGGTGGATCAAGATCCGAATTTTCCCTGGTGTTTCGTCTGGAAGCCAGTGTGTTGAATTATTTCCAAAAATCATACGGACAAAAACAACTTGTTCAGCCTATCAGATTCTAAACTCATCACCCAAAAGTCTATAATTTTCTCATGTACTGGGAAAATTTGCAAGTTAGGTGTTACGTTTATAAGACTAGACCGGAGATGGACTAAAGCAACATTCATCTACTTTCGCTAATGCAAAGAAAGAGTGTTTCGAAGGCTACCTGGCTAACTTCAGGCTCCGTTTGTAGTTTATCAAACGAATAACACTAACAAACAAACAATCTTTTGTTTCCTAGTATGGTGGCCACTATGTTATGGCATAAATCTACCCTAGGCTGAAAAAGTTAGGGTCTAGGGTAACATCAAACCATGCTTAACCTGGTAGCTAGCCCTGCCAGATCAGGAGAGGGCTCTCTCCTTGTCAATCTCAGCAGAAAATAATCAATGAGGTTTGAGATGACTTGAAATGAAAACTGATTTTAGGATAGGTATGTATGCAAAATAGTCTTAATTGAATTTAATGAATATTTTGTTGGCTCAAGAGGAAAGGAAAATTTGGGTCTGGGGAATGAGGCTCAGTTTTGCAGAGATCTGAATGGGGCAAGGTAGGCCACTGATTTGACACTTCCAATTTGAAATAGCTGGAGAGTTGAGATAGGTGAGGAGTTGAATAGGCCAAGAAACCTTCAGGGATCCTCTCCAAACAGTTTAAAACATAGAAAATTAAACAAACCCTAGGTAGAGCACTACAAATTTTAATGAATTCTACCTTTATCCTTGTTTGTTTAAGTTAAGAAGAAATAAGAGAGAAAATGGTATACATAAAACACCAGTAGACTTAAATTTACAGAGAGAAACACATTATCAAAACAAAATTCCACATGAATCCCATAGAGTGCTGCAAACCCTGGTCTATTCCTTTGCCAAAAATGCAGAGATGAATGTACAATGATGCTCAAAGCATTCCCAAAAGTCCAACCATGCTAATGACAGAAAAACCACAAGATATAGAAAAAAAATAACTCATCCCAGCCTCTAGGGGTCGAGCTCACAAGTTTAGGATCTATTCCAAAAAATCTAAACTGAAAACTAGAAAGTAGGCAGTGGAACAGCTTGCCTTTATAAACTAGGAAACGGATTCATTCAGTTGCAAATCACCTTTTGATGGATGAATCTACCTCCATGAGTGAAAATTTAGCAAAATTACATCAATATCCATCAAATTACATTAAATTACATCATGAATTTTAAATTTAGAAGTAATAAAGTCAAACTGTCAAAAACTAGGCGAAAAACAGAGTTTCTAGGTAAAAAATGAGCAAAATCTTCCAATGCGTCGCGCCTGATTTCCCTATGCGTCGCGCTAGTTTGAAACTGATTTTGGAGGCCTTCCTGGTGTCCAAATTTTCTCCAAGTGGGCTTGTTGGAAATATATTCCTGTCTACTTTCCAACACAAGTATAATTTCTTAATTTGGCTTCCATTTTCCCCTCCAAAACTGATTTCTCCCAACACTTCTTCCTGTGTGTCAAAAAAGGGGCATAAAGGTCATTTTTGGGGTGTTTTTGACCCTTCTGGAAGCCCAAAACCTGTCAAAATTTCTTGGCCATAGGTAGAAATTCATATTTTTCCATGAAAAATCCAAAAATGTTTAGTTTGCATCAAAAGGAGTCACCTATCAAAAGCACGCGCCAAGTGGTGTGACGCATAGAGCAGAAAAGTCTGTTTTTAGGCCAAAAAATTTCAAAAATGCAAAAAATGTCCCAAATTTTTTGAAATTCAGGCTGAGTGTCCTCCATTATGTGCTATGCTGGGCCAAGGAAGCCTTGGCCAAGATATGAAGCCTATCATGCCTTTTCCGACGCTTTGAGGCCTTCTTCAACTTGGCCTTCAAGATTTTGATCCTTGCTTTGCAAACATGGTTTCTCGCCCAATAATGATTGGCCATGTGCCTCAACATGTTCTTCGTTGGTTTCTTTCCAAAAGTTTTTCCAAATGCATATATTTACCCCTGGGTCAAGTTTCTACCCCTCTACCACTCAGCTCAATTTTCCGCTCATGATGGGTTTGTCTTGGTTTTCGTTCTTTTAATGATTTTGCCAGCCATTCCTGTGTTTTTGCCATCTATAATGGTTTGCTGACCTCCTCCATCGCTTGTTTATTTGCTCGGTATTTTATTATCCACTTGCCTCCCCTTTTTTAGGTTTGTGACAAAGTATTATCTCCAGTTTTGTTGTTCCTATCAGATCTTTAAGTTTTGTTGTGGGTGCCATCAGTCTCCAGTGTCATCATCCTAATGAGGATGAAATTTGTTCTCTGCTCCTCCTGCGTCTCTATCATGCATTGGGTTTCTTTCCCTGTCTCCGTACCCCACCACGATGGACTAAGTGAGACCCTTCCACCCTGTGGAGATAATACTGCCACGTCGTAAACAACCTTCTAGTGCCCTTCTGATAGGTGACAAACACCGACACACTAGCGGTCTGTGTCTCATGACCCTCCTGCTGATATGAAGGTCCACTGGTCTCATGAAAAGATTTTGGAAGCACCTGAGGAGCTGTGAAGAACTCATGAGAAATGAAATCCTCCCATGAAATGTCCTGCAAACCAAGCTGATGCATAACCACAATTTTGATGAGTGCAAAATGATAGATACTGTTATACTGCTGCTAAGGAGTTTTCTTTTGCACTAGGGTGGTCATCTTCTCAATATTTTAGCACATGAATTAGGGGAGGTTCATCATTCTCACCCTGGTAAAATGCATCAGCAATCTGATGTGATAGGCATATAGGCGAGAAAACCGGCCCTCACAGCTGAAATATTTGATCATGAGTTTCATCAAAGGAGCATATGAATATTTCAGGTACTGAAAGGGAAAAACTCTGCTGAGTTGTCTAAAAAAACTAGGCTTGATGTATGGCTCATAGTGTTCTCTATCAACTTGTTGTATTTTATTCCATTGCTCTCTGACATTTGGAATACCGGTTGCTAGAGAGATAGATTCCAGTGTCAAGGTGAATGTCACACCTACAAGAGTGACTTGGAAATTATGTAAATGAAGCACAAACAATCTGGCCAACTCATGATGGTACTGGACTTTAGCAACCATCTCACAAAAATGATAACAAGACTACTGTTGAAAACATGTGATAGCAAGAGAGCAGGCCTGCAGCTCAGCAAGTGAAGTAGGCTCTTCCCATACATGTTTACCACTCTTGTGAGGTCTCCTTGGTGCATGCAATTCGGTTGTAGAGTCACTGTGTGTTCCTTCATTTCGGTCATAAGAGGAATTTGTCTCCATGTTTGCCAAAGTTTGTGTTGTCCTAGATGAGTATGAAGAGTTTAGGTGTCTTTGGTATTTTGCTGCCAAGTGTATGAAAATGTGTGAGGGACAATTAAGGGAGAGGATAAGGTGAATGTTGGGAATATTGCCAATTGGAATTTGGGTATTTGAAGGGTTTTAGGGACAGTCTCTAGGCTTTTGGGATAGCAATTGGGGTTTGGGAATTTTGTAGCTAGGATTTTGGATAGAGGTAGATGAATTTAGGGATATGGGGGATAGGGAAATGGATTGATGAAACTAGAAAAATAGTGCAGAAATAAAAGGTGAGGGAGTGATGGCAAAAAAAAACCAACTTACAAACCCTAGGCAATCATGTCTTGAGAAAAGAAGTAGGGTTTGAAATTTTTTTACTAAATCCTCATAAACATCATAAGACACATGTTTATGGCATTGGAAGAATTATTTGACTTACTTTGGACCGGATGAAGCCGAGCAAATTGGAGTTTTGAATGAAATCGTGGTTAAAATGTCTAGCAGCCCTATGCGCCGCACCACAAACCCAACGCGCTGTGCCGGTTATGTGCGTCATGCTAGTGTATTTTTTGCACTGTGGAGGCTGACCCAATGTCGCACCAGTCCTATGCGCCGCACCTCTCAGCCAATGCGTCGCGCCCCTGAGACTGAAACTATTGGCTACGATTTTTGTGACCACGAGCTTGGCTCCCAATATCTCTTGCTCTTTTGGATGAAAATGAGCCCTTTGAACATGGAAAATGACTTATATGCCAAAGGATTTAATTTTCCACTCCAAAAACCCACTTTTGTAATGTTTACCTTTGACACTTTTTTTTTTAAACTCTTTTTTAGGCAGTTTTCTTCATTTTGCCTCTGATTAACTGAATGACTTGCTTTTGTTTGCCTTGCAGGGGATGGATTTGCTGGAGTTTGGCAAGGTGACCAGGGTTGCTATTTAAATTTCTTACATATGAGAAAACTTGAAATTACATCAAATTTATACATACAAGATAAAATACTCTATTTTTCTTCAAAACATAGTTTTGAGGAAAAATACATTTCTAGGCATATGATGATGAAATTTTTTAGTACTGGAACTTTATTCAAACTCCTCATGCGCCTGCTTACCATTATTGGGAATTTTGAAGACCTTTTTGATGAAACCCTAGACCTAATGGGACTGAAAACCCTATAAATTACTCTTACAAATTTAAGGACAAAAAGTGAGTGCAGATGATCTTGATGAAAGGAAGTGGGCCAGCAGGTAAAGGACATGAGGGAAAGTGTATAAAATGCCACTACCGTCAGATGATCCATGCTCTTAATGGAATGTAGCTGACTGAGCGAGACACCTAATATGCAATGCAACAAGAGAATTTTGATCACTGACAGAGGGATGAAGATACTGACACTAACAAAAACGAAGGCTTTAGGCCTCTTCTTATTAAACATTTGATATGGAGAATAAATTTTACCCACTTGCCAAAGGGCCCCTAGACAATGGTTCTAGGTCCCAATGCAAGCATGTTGTTTTTCCAAGATCTACCTCTGATGTAGTCTCCCTCTCTCTCCACTGTGATGGACTAGGATTGTTGGGTGGCCAACAGTCGAGTCCCCTCTATCTCTAGCTTCGGGTCACACACTACTGGTATTTCTTGGGAAATTTTGGCCACCATAACAATGTGATCGCCCATTCTTCATCTCTTGGTGGCTTTATATAGGGAATTTCAAATCCTCCTTCCCTCCCTTGGTACATGGTGGATGGTGACCCAAGGGAGAGGTATGATTCCATTGTGTGCTCCAAATATTCCTTTGTGTGCTCACATAGTGTCTAAGGAGGCACTGGTGGTTGTCCTTAGGCAGCTTCATGTAAGGAGTAACTATCCTTTTCTTTATGTGGTCCCAAAAAGCGACATTTTTCCACTTTCAGGAATGCGCGCTTATCGGGAAAAAAGGAACACAAAAGGAACTCTTATCAAAGGAAAAGGCACACAATTAGCATTTTAATACTATTTTAATTTTTATTTCTCAAAACCTTAGAGATTTTAAATATTTTCTTGATTCCATAATGTTTTCCTGCCCTGTAAATCCTTTGGGTTGACATTAATTAATGTGGAATGTATGCTACAACACTAGAAATCAGCCCTTGGATCCCTTATATATGATAATATAAGACCCAAATCCAAGAGGATATCAGAAAAAAGATCTTTCTAGGTGGGTTAAACAAATCTCCGACACCTAGTACAGCTAGAAAAATTGCCCAAAGAAGGGACTGCAACACTATGTGACAAAGCTGCTTAGAAAATAACGCAGTTCAGCCAAATATATACAGGAGGCCAATATGTAGGCTCAATCATGTCATTTACATCAGCATATCAAGATTATATTGAAGCCCATACATCATAGAACAGAAAGTAGCAAACTTTACAAGAAGAAATGCCCAAAATAAGAGGCTGCAACCATATGATATGACTGTTCAAGCTTGACGGCGTTATTTTATTAGCTGAAAAGAGATGTAAGTTACACTTTAGATCTAGAGAAGATCTTTGTACAAAAATATAGATCTATATCAGATCTGTACACTATAGAGTCTCCTCTTCAAAAGCCCCTTGGGGTTTTCAGCAGAAAATGTAGTACATGGAGTAGATCCGAGATCTAATGCAACTAATCTGCAGAATGATTCAGAATTTCTGAAGCAAATACATCAGTATTCAGATCATATCTGAATGGAACATGGATTAGATCTATAATCCACGGATCACCACAGTGGAGGGAAGATTCCCAACACTAGAGATCTCTCCTCCTTGAAGTGCCAAAAGACCCTGCAACTTTCTCCTTGAAAATAACGTAGTTCTAGAAGATGGACTATGCTGTAGGCTCTAGAGCATGATGTGGCCTAATGTGAAGATCTGAAAATGAGCTCTCCTCATCCAATACTCTCTTTCTAGGGGGATAGAAGGTTGTCCCACTGGAAAGAGGCACTAGAATGGCTTAGATCTGAACAGATCTAGCATCCACTTGCTGCAGCTTACAAAGACAACCAAACCCTCAACAGGATCTGTGTTGTAGTTGGAAGAAGATATTGGCCAAATGCCTGATAGTGGTCAAGAAATTCAAGACTCCTCCAAGAGGCCTCTCAAGGAATGAGGTGGGATTCCTGATCAGGAACACCCAAGTGCTAAACAACATTATTCTTAGCTAAATAGCTAGAGAATGAGAAGTGTCTAAGAAGACAAATCCTTCAGAAATAATATCATCAACTAACTTCTCATGATGTCCTCCTCCTCCTTAAATAAGATGGAATCCTTGCCAAACCCTAAACCACCTCAATGATTTAACTGCATTCACATGATTAGCCTCCAACTAAAACTATGTTGTGCACCTAGGTGGTTCAATGTATCTAGACAATGTTTTTTATTTGGTCCAGTTGACCCAATCAAATGATTTAATCCCTTTCACACATAAGGGTGTTTTGCTAAGGCAGCCTAGATTTAGCCTTGTTCTCATGGGCATTGATTTATTTTGCTGTCTTAGGAGTTTAATTTATCCTCCTTTACAATATTATTCTTACAACAAGAAAATGAAAACAAAACAATATATTCCTATGAGCTTGTGCTAATTAGGAAAATTACAGTCCTCCCCTCCAAAATGTTGCTTGTCCTCAAGCAACTGATAAGGTCAGTGCTGCAACTCATCTCCTCCTCCATTGGTGTCACAAACAAAGGATAAGATTCTCTCATAAGCTAAGTGATCACCAAACCATCCATCCATGATTTGTTCCAACAATGTTCTCATGAGATGCAAACAACTCCTCCCATAAGGAAACAATGAATCACATGAAACAACCATGGTTTTCCCAATGCCCTCTCTGAAATATAAGACAGAAAGTACAGAGAGTGTAGTCATCCCATAGGGCACATGCATGCCTTCCCTCCTTCCTCCATACATCCCCATGAAAAGAACAAGTACATCATCAATATAGGGGATCAAAACAATGTGCAAACAATAAGAAATTTGTGCACATGGAGGTGGATCATAGTCCCACATGTGGAACCAGCGCAGGGCATCCCCTACCTGCATCAAATCAAGATGTAGTAAGTGGTTTTCCCACCACTTACTTTCTTCCCATACCATCTCACCATAGCTGAAAGTGTGAGATATATTTGGTGCCTTTGGGAAGCACCCATCATTATGAAAAAACTCCCTTGTTCTCCCAAGGGAGTGGCCCAATTCAGAAATTTTTGGGACCCAATATTGGCCATGAGGCTTACAAAATATATTACTCCTCCTTGGAGTCATGGCCTGCAAAAAAATTGTGTAAGAATGCATGAAATCAGAATATAAAACAAATGTACTAAGAGCATGATCTTCACCAAAAATCCTCCTCCTATCAATGGAGTGGTGCATAGATCTTCTCTCTTCTTCAAGGGAAAAAAGAGAAGGTTGATTTAACTCTCCCTTAGAGTCATGTTGCTGCTCCAGCTCCACAAGGTCCATGCATCTCTGACAATGCTGATATAGTTCTCTTTCAAAGCCCTCCCAATAATAGCTCCTCAAAATGATATTGTTGAGCTTCATAGAATAGGTGTGGCTGAAATTGAACTCTTCATAAGCCCTCTGTAGTAACTTCTCTTTGAGCTTGGAGGCTCTAGACAAGAAGATCCTACCATGATTATAGATGACTCCATCAAGGATTGAATATCTCTCTTCATGCAGCCAGTCATCAAGAATCATGCAAGTATGAATATACTTGGAGTATGTTGATCAGCTGTTGTCATTGATGTCAACCCAAGCAGCACCAGGGGCTAACCCAATATTGCATGGGAATGTTTTCCTACCAAATTAATATATTCTAGGTCAATAATTATTTTGATGGTTTCTACTTGTCAAGATGTTTCCGTTAATATATGGCACGTCATGTAATTCTTCACGGTTTGAGAGATATTCATGTTTGAAGTTTGTACCCCCAATTAGTGGGCTAAAACCCCATGTAGGGTTAAAAGGTCATTGAAAATTCATAATTAATATTTTTTGCTCCTAAAATCCCTCCCACGTTCACTTGTTGAAGCCCCTCTCAACTTAAGCATTTATAAATCAGATCCTCATAATATCCTTACGGCAGGATTCGGTCATCTGAAATAAGTCATCGTGGAATTTTAGCTTAAATTTTTTTCTATGAAGGTTCAGAAGCTGAAATTTTTATGAGGTGAAGAAAAAATCCTGAGGAATTTTCAGTAAAAATTTCAAATCAAGTTGTGCAATATGTTTGGAGATATGATCTGTGGAATTTAGGGTATTTGCAAGCTCCTGAAATTCATCTCAAAGAAGTGACCTTGGTAAAATCGTCATAACTCTCTCTCTGAGTATAGGATTGGAATTCCGTAAAAATTGGAAGATATTGCATAGTCTATAATTTTTTCTCTATCAATTTCAGAGCCAAATAAAGAAACAAAGACACGTCTCACGTCATACAAGTGCGCTCTGCTGAAACAGTCGTTAATTAGGGCATTGTGAGAGATTGGGCATAACTCTTTCTTGGGGCACTGAAAATTGGGTCGCAGCTATGGCATTACAAGACTCATAGAACATGAGAGGACTAAAAATTAGATATTGAGGATCTGAAATAACAGAGATACACCAGATTCAATGTTGAGCTCCTAGAAGGCAAATAAAAAGCTAGATCATGTGTTGTCAAGGGTCGCAAAGGACCAGACTTTCTAGGGAAGCAAAGCAAAGCAAGGTGCAACAGAAGGTAGCATGACAAGAGCAGCAACCAAGGTGCATAACAGCAGCAATAAATTCATCATATGAAGTCTTCGAGTGGGCAACACTGCATACAATCATTGTAAAGGTATCATTGTACTAAGTCATCAGAATTCATTATCACAGACAAATTCCTACTCTTAGCATTCATTCATCAAGGAAGTTGAAGAGGTAGTGTTGGGAGGTCTAGGACTTCGCTTAGTGGTTACCATGCTAAAGGCGTCTGTAAGTATATCTTCTTCTTCATATCATTCTATATCATTGTAAAGTGGACCATTTTCCCTGGTACGGGAGTCCATTCTTCTTTTATTCTTCTATAGGGTGGTAGGGTGGTGCTAAGGTGAGTTGTAGCTCATTGGGTGTTGGGGCATCCATTCAGTTGACTACTGAATAATCTTGGGCGTTGGAGCATCCATCCAGTGGGAGCTGGAGAAGAATGCTTTTCTAGATTCTAGGAATTTGGAGCTTTATTTTCAATTGGAGTTAAATATTAAAGAATTATTAGAAAAGCATTAGGTGGTTTTTGTCCCGGAGTGGGTTTCCACCTTAAAAAATGTGTGCATTTGTGTTCCTCTTGTTTTCTGCTATCATTGTACAAACACTGATAATAATTGAAGATTAACCAATGCTCTAATTGAAAGGAATACTGATTCAAATCCCCCCCCCCCCCCACCTCTCAGTATTTCCAACAATTGGTATTAGAGCTTGGTTCCTTCAATAACAGTTTAACAACTGGAAAAAGGTCATGGAGCATACCAAGAATGGTGTACTTCTATTCAATGAAAATAATTATGCACTCTAGAAAGGAAGAATGGAGGTCTATCTCTTGGCGCAAGGTTACGAAGTATGGGACACTGTTCAAAATGGATTTACATCAACTACGAATGAAAAAGGTAAGAATAATTTGGTAAATGATGCAAAATGAAAGAATATTATTATCAGTGGACTTATTGAATCTACTTATCATAAGGTGTTGGGTTGTAAAATTGCCAAAAATGTATGGGACAAGCTTGAGAATATATATGCAGGTGACTCAAATGTCAAAGAAGAAAAGCTTAAAATATATAGAGCAAAATTTGAGCAACTCGGAATGAAAGAAGATTGCAACATTGCTACATACTTTCAATAAGTTGATGAAATAACCAATACTATAGAAGGATTGGGAGAGCCAGTTGACGAGAAGACTAGTATACGGAATATTATTACAACGTTACCAGGGAGATTCAACCCAAAGGTATCGGTCCTAGAATACAGTGCAAATTTGGACAAACTCAGCAAAGAGGAATTACATGGAGTTCTCATAGCATATGAAATGAGACTTGATGAAGAAGAGGGTACTTCGCATCTAGAAACTGCATTCGTTGCATCTAAGAAAACCAATAAGGATAAAAAACCTTCAATTGAAAAGACATGCACCTGCAAGTGTGAAGAAAAGGGAGATGATGAAGAAGGTCTTTCAGATGAAGAATATGCTTACTTCACGAGAAAACTACAAATTGGTAAGGGGCAATTCAAAGGTAAACTTCCATTGATATGTTTCAACTATAATGAGGTTGGGCATTTTGCAGCAATATGTCCAAACAGAATTAATGGAAACTCAAAAAGAAAGAAAGGCTTTAATAAATTCAACAAGCAAGGATGCAAAAGGAACTTTATCTCTAAAGAAGATAGCTCATCATCCGATGAAGACAATGATAGTGAAGAAGAAGCCAATGAGAGAGTATTTTTTATGGCCAAGCACAATAAACCCAAGCAAAATAAGCAAGAGGTATCAAACAACGAAGAAGAAGGATGGACCATAGACGAATTTTATGAGGAAGCAAACAAGCTTATAAAATATCTCAAGGTGGAGAAGATCTGTTCCAAAACTCTTGAAGAACAAGTTAAAGGTCTCAAAATTGAAGTTGAAGAACACAAATGCATTGAAGAGTCACTTCAAAAGAAGTTGGAAGAAAGAAACCAAGAAAGGGAAGAATTAGAAGCCGAAGTAGTCTCGTTGTGTGAGGAAGTGAAGAAAGGAAAAACTATACAAAAATATGCCAACAACTCAAGGGCATTGGAAGAACTCATCAACAATCAACAATCTTACAACGACAAAACTGGAATCGGTTACAAGGAAGAAGAAGCAGGACCTTCTACAACAAAATACAATGAAACTATGATATCTGATATGCATGTAGACTTCATTGGACAAGATTCGCAAGAACAGCCTTGGAAGACAATTCCTCGACGAAAATTTCCATCCAGGTACCAGCATATTTTTTATGGCTACTATTATTCATGTGGAAAATTTGATCATAAAGCTGTAGAATGTCGCACATACCCTAGGAACGAATACAATTCCAGGAGATCTGTCAAATATGAACCTCCTAGGGCTCAGTGAAACATCAATAGATTTGAAAATTTAAGAAATAATATTGAATGTTACAAATGTCGAAACTTTGGACACATAGCCAAATACTGCAGACTTGAAAATCCTCCAGAAGAATATTTGAAGCACCGAATGAACGAACATGGAAGAAGAAGAAGAATGATAATTGTGCTCTCGCTCTCAAGGCTCAAAAGAACAAAGATGTGTGGTATGTTGATAGCGGTTTCTCAACGCATATGACTGGAGATAGAAATAAATTTGTATCTCTGAAAGAGAAAAAGGATGGAACCGTGTCCTTTGGAAATGATGGATCTTCAAATGTTATAGGATCAGGTACTGTCACTCTCGGAAGCAAAGATGTTCTAGCCAAGAATGTTCTATTGGTTGAAAACATGAATCACAATCTGCTCAGTGTTGGAAAAATGTGTGATCAAGGACACACAATACTATTCAACTCCACTAAATTTGAAATTAGGAAAGGCGTGTATGTTCTGGATGAAGCAACTAAATCATGTCTAATAGCTAAAGAGGATGATACAATAATTGGTAGCAATGATGATCAACTAAGTAAGAATTTGCTACAAAGGTGAAAAGTGATTTCAAGATGTCTTTACTTGGTGAGCTGACATACTTCTTAGGGCTACAAATATCTCAGCAAGAGAAAGGAATATTTATATGTCAAGCCAAGTACATCAAGGAAATGCTCAAGAAATTTAAAATGGAATATTGTAAACCCATCATTACTCCAATGGTAATAGGTTGCAAATTGAGCATAGATGACTCATCTAAGGATGTGGATCAAAGGTTATACATATCTATGATTAGCAGTCTTCTATATGTAACAGCCTCCCGACCAGATGTTATGCAAGAAGTTCGACAAGTAGCAAGATTCCAAGTAGCACCAAAAGAATCACATATTAAATATTCACCAGCATTGGAATATATTCCCCAAAAGCTTGGGATTCTCTCGAGTTCTCATTAGATTTTCCTTTTTCAGAATATAAAGGGGGAGTGGAAGTAGATTACAGGTCTGTAGGACGGTTGTGTGTCAGGGGGAGTGGAAGTGTGTACAGGTCCACAGGATGGTTGTGTTTCAGGGGGATTTAACCTTTGCCATTTATGTCAAAGGGGGAGAGAATGTTGTAGGAAGAGGTGTCATGATCGCAGGGGGAGTACTTGTGTTGCCATCAATGCCAAAGAGGGAGATTTTTGATCAACGGTTCTCATTGATGTCAACCCAAGCAGCACCAGGGGCTAACCCAATATTGAATGGGAGTTTTGACCTACAAAATTAATATATTCTGGGTCAATAATGCTTTTGATGGTTTCTACTTGTCAAGATGTTTCTGTTGATATATGGCATGCCATGTAATTCTTCACGGTTTGAGAGATATTCATGTTTGAAGTTTGTACCCCCAGTTAGTGGGCTAAAACCCCATGGGGTTGGGGCATGGGTCATTGAAAAGTCATAATTAATATTTTTTAAGCTCCTAAAATCCCTCACACTTTCACTTGTTGAAGCCCCTCTCAACTTAAGCATTTATATAAATTGTGATCCTCATTTCCTCCTTATGCAAGGGATTCGGTCATCTGAAATAGGTCATCGTGGAATTTTCACTCTAAATTTTTTTCTAAGAAGTTTTAGAAGCTGAAATTTGTATGAGGAAAATCTGAAATCTTGAGGAAGCTGCAGTAAAAATTTCATATCAAAGTGCACAATATTTTTGGATATATGATCTATGGAAGTCAGGCTTTTTGCAAGCTCCTGAAATTCATCTCAAAGAAAGGACCTTGGTAAAATCGTCATAACTCTCTCTCTGAGTATCAGATTGGAATTTTGTAAAAAGTGGAAAATAGTGAATATTTTCTAATTTTTTCTCTATCAATTTCAGAACCAAATGAAGAAACAGTGACACGTGGCATGCCGTACAAGTGCACTCTGTTGAAACAGTCCATAATTAGGGCATTGTGAGAGATTGGGCATAACTCTTTCTTGAAGAATCCAAATTGGGTCAGACCTATGGCATTGGAAATAAGACTTAGAGGACTAATACAGGACCAAAAATTAGATATTGAGGGTCTGAAATAACAGAGATACACCAAATTCAATATCGACCTCCTAGAAGGCAAGAAAAATCTAGATCATGTGTTTTCAAGGGTTGCAAAGGACCAGACTTTCTACGGCGACAAAGCAAAGAAAGGTGCAGCAGAGGGTAGCATGACAAGAGCAGAAACCAAGGTGCATAACAATAGCAAGAAGTTCATCATATGAAGTCTTCAAGTGGGCAGCACTGCATACAATCATTGTACTTAGTCATTGTAAATACATTATTGTACAAATTGTACTAGTATCTATCTGCCAAGGGTTGAAGAGGCAGTGTTGGGATGACATAATTAGGTGGTTGTGTCAAAGTTGGGGTTATGTTCTAGTATATGTTCTTCTTCTACATCATTCTATATCATTGTAAAGTGGACCATTTTCCCTGGTACATGAGTTCATTCTTCTTTTATTCTTCTATAGGGTGGTAGGGTGGTGCTAGGGTGAGTTTTATCTCATTGGGTGTTGGGGCATCCGTTTAGTTGACTACTGAAGAATCTCGGGTGTTGGAGCATCCATCCAGTGGGAGCTGGAGAAGAATGTTTTTCTATATTCTAGGAAGTTGGAGCTTTATTTTCAATTGGAGTTTAATATTAAAGAATTATTAGAAAAGCATTAGGTGGTTCTTGTCCCGGAGTGGGTTTTCACCTTAAACACTATGTGCATTTGTGTTCCTCTTGTTTGCTGCTATCATTGTACAAACAATGATAATAATTGAAGATTAACCAATGCTCTAATTGAAAGGAGTATTGATTCACCCCCCCTCTCAGTATTTCCAATAGAATATTCCACCAGCAGTTGGGATTTCCAATAGGGATTTAATGTTCCCAACAATGACAAAGCTGATAATGTGTCATCTGAAGTGTCTTCCATGTTTTTGTTCTTCTCCTTAAGATCTCCCATGTCAAAGGTGTATGTTGGAATGCCAAGCTTCCCATTTTCCTCCTCCTTGACATCTCCCATGCCAAAGGTACAAGGTGGAAGGTTTCCAGTCCTTCCTTGTTGCCCTCCTTGCTCATGCACATGCTCAAAAGAAGATGGAATTTTTTGGAAGTTAGTCTCCCATGGGAGGCTATCATATATCCAAAACCTCCTTGGTTTTTCCAAAGTATGCATGTGTGACCACCATCTCTCATCATGTATGGAAGAGGATCCTCCAAACAATTTTGTCTTCTGATTCAAGGATTGGCTTCCTTGCTTCATGATGGTGTCAAACTTCATTCTTGCAGCATATTTTCTCAGTTTAGTATGAGATGAGAGAATGGATAGTGATGTTAAGGGAAAAATGCTTTCCCTCTCCTTGTACTTTCCCCATACTCTCAGCGCTGAAGCATGGTCTTATAATGCTCCCTTGCTTCTTGGATCTATGAAGGGAGCATCAATGCATGAAACATCTTTCATTGAATCTGAATCAGGTGGTCTCTTAGGTGGTATACCACAAGATAATGATGTCTCATGGCTCATTCCCATGTGAACAATAGATGGGAACTTATTATGACTGCTTCCACTGCGCAAATCAATCTTTGATTCTTGTGTGGAAGTCTCATGATAAGGAGAAGTTGGAGAAACTCCCCCACCTTCTACAAGATCTCATAGTCTAAGTTTCTCCCTTTACATGCATTTAACCCATGAACACCCATCATCTCCTTAGTGTCAAGAGTCTTGATCACAAAGGACTGATCCATCATAGCGTGTATTCCAAAAATTGGATGCAGTTTTCGAACACATTTCCTCCATTGTTTTGTCTCTTTGTCTATCATCATAGACACATGTTTCTCATCCTCTTCATGTATAGGACCCTTGGGGAATTATTTCAAAGATACAAGAGCCCTCTTAGTGGAAGAAATAGCGTCAGCTCCATCTCTCAATAAAAATAGATCTCCTCCTACTGTCAAAGCGCTGGAGGAACCTTTCAGTTCTTCTTCTTTCTTCTCCTCATCAATGGAGTATGCCTCATCAATAAGAGATCCTTTCACTTGATCTCTTCTTGAAAAAGTAACACTCATGTCTTCTTCTTGATAAGAAGATTCTTACTGAAGTAGGTCCTTTGCCCTTTGCAAACCATGTAGAAGATCTTTAACCCCTTCAACAATGTTCTTAAATGGAGTTATCTTCATGGATCTTTCCATCTCATGCAAAGGTTCTGATTTCTTGGGCTTAGTTTGTTTACCCAAAGAAATTTCAGATGGCATAGAATCAAATCTTTTCACTAACCTCCTAGTGAAATTTTCATAAGTAGAGATGTTTACATTTTTCAATGAAGAAGACTCAAATAACCACCAGGCATATACTTTACCTTGGAGGTGTAGCGCTGCTACTCTTATGGCATATTATTCATAAACTTGATGCAGTTGAAAATATGTGTCCAGCTTCTTTACCCAAGACTTGGCTGAGCTCTCAGGTGACCCATCAAAAGTAGGTAGGAAAGTTCTACCCAAGGTGTGCTGCATGCACCCTCATCTTCTCATAGTTCTGCTAGATCTTCTTTCTTATTTGATTTGACAAAACTATGGGAAGCTTAGATGCTCTTTGAATATTTTAGACTGAGATTCATATTCTCAGAGATAGTCACCAAGAGTCTCCTCCTTTGGTGTCTCTCCTTCTTCTTCTCCTCTTGCAAGGAATGTAGGCATGCTACAACATTGTAGATCATATTGTGTAGCTGAATGCTCACACACATAAGATGAATTAGTGGGGCTTCCTTCATGTGAAAACCTCTCCAAGAGATCTACCGGTCTTTCATTCCTCATTCCCCTGATTTCATTCTCCAACTCATGCATAGTTTGGAACAGAGTTTTTGAGAACTCTCTCCCTTTCAATCTTCCAGATAAAAGGTTTGGACCCTTTACTTCTGTGTCTTCAGTGTAACTACACTTCTTCATCAGTATTTTCTTTCCATTAAAATACATATTTCTTCAATAAGCAAAGCACAGGCTGTGCCAAGATAGTTACTCTGATACCACTGTAATATCCCCAAATTGGGACTGCTAGCAAGGCATGCCTGAAAAATGCATTTTTTAGGAATGTATGCTACAACACTAGAAATCAGCCCTTGGATCCCTTAGATATGATAATATAAGACCCAAATCCAAGAGGAGATCAGAAACAAATCTTTCTAGGTGGGTTAAACATATCTCCCACACCTAGTACAACTGGAAAATTGCCCAAAGAAGGGACTACAGCACTATGTGACAAAAATGCTCAAAAAATAACACAATTTAGCCAAATATATGCAGGAAACCAATATGTAGGCTCAATCATGTCATTTACATCAGCATATCAAGATTATAATGAAGCCCATACATCATAGAAAAAAAAGTAGGAGATTTTACATGAATCAATGCTCAAAATAAGAGGTTGCAACCATATGATATGACTGTACAAGCTTGACAACATTATTTTATTAGCTTGAAAATATTTTTAAGTTACACTTTAGATATAGAGCAGATTTGTGTACAAAAATATAGATCTATATCAGATCTGTGCACTATAGAGTCTCCTCTTCAAAAGCCCCTTGGAGTTTTCAGCAGAAAATGATATACATGGAGTAGATCTAAGATCTAATGCAACTGATCTATATAATGATTCAGAATTTCTAAAGAAAATACATCAGTATTCAAATCATATCTGCATGGAACATGTATTAGATCTGTAATCCACGTATCACCACAATGAAGGGCAGATTCCCAACACTAGAGATCTCTCTTCCTTGAAGTGCTAAAAGACCCTGCAACTTTCTCTTTGCAAATAATGCAGTTCTGGAAGATGGACTACACTGTAGGCTCTAGAGCATGATGTGACCTCAAGCCAAGATCTGAAAATGAGCTCTCCTCATCCAATACTCTCCTGCTAGGGGAATAGAAGTCTTTCCCACTGAAAAGAGGCACTAGAATGGCTTAGATTTGAATAGATCTAGCCTCCACTTGCTACATCTTACAAAGACAATCAAACCATCAATAGGATTTGCATTGTAGTTGGAAGAAGAGCTTGGCCAAATGCCTGATAGTGGTCAAGAAATGCAAGACTCCTCCAAGAGGCCTCTCAAGGAAGACGTGGGATTCTCGATCAGGAACACCCTAGTGCTAAGCAGCACTATTCTCAGCTAAACAGCTAGAGAATAAGAAGTGTCTAAGTAGAAAAATCCTTCAGAAATAATATCTTCAAAAACCCCTCTCCTGATGTCCTCCTCCTTAAATAAGATGGAATCCTTTCCAAACCCTAAACCATCCCAATGATTTAGCTGCATTCACATGATTAGCCTCCAACTAAAACTGTGATGTGCATCTAGGTGGTTCAATGTATCTAGACAGTGCTGTTGATTTGGTCCAGTTGACCCAGTCAAAGGAATTAATCCCTTTCACACATAAGGGTGTTTTTGCTAAGGAAGCCCAAATTTAGCCTTGTTCACATGGGCATTGATTTATTTTGTTGTTTTAGGAGTTCAATTTATCCTCCTTTACAATTCTATTCTTGCAACAAGAAAATGAAAACAAAATAGTATATTCCTATTAGCTTGGGCTAATTAGGAATATTATAGTATCATGCACAGAGAGAGAGAGAGACCTGCGTGAATCTTGGAATTGTCAACACCTTGCACCATTTTCGAGATGACCATGGTTGAAGGAACCCCTGCAAGCAAACAAAATATACAACATATATACAAAATTTCAACGAGGCGGGCATGTCCCATGCTCGTGATGCTATGGATAGTTAAACAAAATTGACAAATACATGTGTTGTCTGCATTACTACTGTGGTAGTGATTTTGGCGGTTGTTGACAATGACTGCTAACGCCCTCAGGGGTGTTTTTTCTTTGAAAATTGGTGCAATGTGGTACCCATATGCATGAACTTGCTATGGCATATAGTTGTGCAATGTACACATAGGTACTGGCTGGGACCTTTCCATGTAAGCATTGTTTGATAGAGACGCTTATGGAGGTATAGGCCTTCGATAGATCTGATCAAAGTGAAATGGTTGTAAGGTATGATACCATCTTGACATGAAAGCTTTTGTCGTATTTGAATGTCAGGAGGATCGATGACGTCTATGGACAATGACGTCTCCCACAGTGCCACCGAAGGATACCCCTTTTCATGGGGAGGAATAATCCAAGGTACCACTTCCCTTTTGGAAAAGAGGTGTCGAGGTCGACAAAAAGGAAGCCTTAACCAAACCATGGGTCGCTGACCTAAGGGGTCAGGGACCTAGATGTGATGGTTTTAACATAGGCATGTTGGTGGGATGTGACTAAAAACTGATGATGGGGATTTAGTGGCCCGAGGTTGGAGTATACTTTAGCAGCTTGGTGGCAATCATAGTTATTTCTGAAGGGAAAATCCCTGGAGTCGGTAGGACGTCCAGGGCGGGTGTAAACTTGGCTATGAGTGTCATGATGGTGCATGCATGTGGGTGAAATACTCTGACCAAGGGGAATGAGGGACTGCTGCCATGGGAGGAAAGATGAAATTTGAGGGTGAAGGGGCGAAGTGCACCATTTGTGGTCTTTGTACACTTACCAAAAGAATAAAATAATGAGATTTGGTTTGTACAAAACATAGAGACGGGTACCCAAAAACATGAAAGTGTTTGCTCACTGAAGGTGTGAGGACAGTTTTTTGCTAGGGATGGGGGATCCCATTGGTTGGTCTCATGTGCAAGGTTGATGAAGTGGATGAAGAAATGTAGTAGATGGGATTATGCTTGTGGGGATATGGTGGGATAAATGTGATGCGCAGAGGTGCGCTTTTGATCTGCTTGTACAATTTGGTCATTCAGGAAGGGGGTTTCAATTTGAATGGTAAACTTGACCTTATGCATGATGAATGGATGGGCACAATGTGCTTCCCAAACTGAAGTGGTATGGCCATGGTGTCACTTTTGTTGTGATATATGGTCTAATTTGGGTGACAAGTGTCATGGAGGCGAGGCTCTATTGACCAACACGGAAGTTTATCATGTGCAGGGTGAGGTGATGATAAACGCAATCGGATATGAGGACCCTATGGTTTATTTCTCATGGAGAAATGATGTCCGGATATGCAAAGTTTTATGGGACTCTATCATGTTGGGGGTAGAATGATACCTTCTCTGGAACCTTCAGTAGATGGTGCTATAAATGGTTTGCGGGTTCTTCCTGCAAAAAAAATTACCTCAAGTGAAAGCATCTTCTTTTCATCAAATATTATTGAAAGGCAAGAGCTTTAAAAAGGAAGATGGGAGCAGGCATACCTACTGGCACTGAAAATTTATTTTTCCTGGAAAGCAAATGTGTGGCATCAATTTCATTCATCATAGTATACTAATGATGGTGCAACTTACGGTTTCCAGGATGGACCTTATGATCTCCTGTTATGGACCTCCAAAGTTCTCGAAAGGGGCGATAACTAGAAGATTATGGCCCTAATCCTATTCAATAATACTTGCTGAATTTTGGGAGATTAGAGGTGTTTGTAGAGCCTTTCTTGCCATTGCAGTCATCCTGTGTACTAGGGACTAGCGATATTATGCCGAGGTAACTTTCATGACATCTTGCATTTTAAATTTTTCAACTTGATGATGTTGGGGACCGTACAGATTAGGTTTGTACGGCCTCATAGTGACTTTTACCCTAGATTGCGTGGACGATCTAGGAAAAAGAGCGCCTTATTTGTGTGAAATTATAAGGGATAGGCGCGCGAGGGCATGTTGTTCCCTTCTTTTTGTGCACAAAGGTACACCTGTGAAGAATACAGGCACGCAAAGGCTAGGGTGACAAAAAAAAATTTATTTTTGTCTATTTTTTATGTTTTTATCTATACTGATGGGTGCCTGTGTTGATGACAGGTTGGTGTGGCGAGAGAAGGACTGGCCTGAGATCTGGACCGCTCTAGCTGCTGATGCTAGGGCGCGTCTTTAGTTGGCTGCATGGGGCCTTCTGAAATTTGCTGAAAAAGAGTTTCTACGGTAGCAAGACCGTTTATTACATTGCATTATATAGCATTGGCGCAGGAGGCGCAACATGTTCGTGTTGTTAGGGACGAACCTGGTGATTTGCCTCGAGACGGATATCTATTTTGTGACTAGGTTACTGCCTCAGGGGGAGGCTTTGAGATACCCACTCTCCTTTGGGAGAATGAACCTGGATAGATTCTGGAGGCGCAATTGTGGAGGGGCACCTTTCACTGAGGGATGCATCAGCATTGCATCAGTGAAAGATGCGGCAGAGCAGTGTGCTCTAGCAGTGATCATGTGATTGGAAGGGTCATTTGCTCCGCATCAGGCGTTTAGCCCGCAGGTTGGAGTTTTGCGCCGCTTGAGGTCCGGGCATATATTTGATTTCGCCCGATTCTATTTTGATGGTATGGTGTCACAATTAAACAAGGTCCAACGTGGATTGAAGTCATTTGTGTATGCCAGTATTTTATGCAGCATCATGTATGAGCCAGTGGTGCTGCTGAGGCTGGTGGTGGCGGTGCCCGTTGGGGGACCACGGGAGCCACAAATGAGGAGGTGGGACCCGGTGATGCTGCAGGGTGGTGGTGGCATGGTGGGGCATTACTAGAATGCCATGACAAAGGCCTGGTTTGAGGCCAACCCACAGATGTTCTTGCCATACTCGTATGCGGGGATGGACTTCCAGGGTGACCCAGACAAGGGTCTCCCTTTGGGCTATGTTTGGGGACCTGTCAATATGTGTTATATTTTTCTACATTTTCTTGAGTATTTATGTACTTATGTGTTTTTCTATTGACACTGACATTATTTTGGTTACTCATGCATATTTTGGCGAGGTAGGTTGCCCCGTGGCCCGATTGGTGGGTCACGATCCTCCGTTACGACCTCGAGGTGGTCATGGAGGAGGTGACGCAAGTGGACCAGGCGATGGTGCTGGTGGACCTAATAGAGATGGTGCTGGCCCCTCTAGTGAGGGTAGCAACTCGGATGTAGCAAACGTTGCAGCCGAGCGAGCTCTCGTTGATGCGGCTGAGGCGCACAATGCAGTACTGACAGCGTAGGTGGCTGCTCTTGATGACTTCCGAGGTCAAGTGGACCGCTTGACCTAGGGTATGCCTACTTGAGGTTTCATGGACGAGTTCGAGGAGGTTTGATTAGAGACAGTGATGGCCCGTGACAGGGATTATCGGCCCACTCTAGGTCAGGTAGCGATCGCGGTGGCGACAGTAGCTTCGGTGGTGGTACCAGGAGTAGTGGTGGGCCTGGGTGCCCCTCTTGAGGGGGCACCCCACTAGAGCAGTTTTGTACATAGGGAAAACACCTGCTATGAGGATGCTTCCCTTATTTTTTAACGAATTTTGTATCTTTGGGCTGGCCAGTGGGCCAATGACACTATTTTTGTACTCAGATACACATATTTATATATATATATATGAGAGATGTTTTTTGCGGCTCTACATGATGTATCACCTGTTTCGGCTTTTATTTTTTGTTATGATGATGGATGCCTATATATTTGGTTTTATGTATGATGGTTTACTCGAGATGCATTCTAGTTTAGGATATTATTAGCTATGCGATCAGTTGTTTGGTTTTGATTCCTTGGTACATGTGAAAATGTAATGTAATCAAATTGTTTGCTTAATCTTTTTGGCACACAAATATTTTCTAAATAGGTGTGTGTCTCTTGTCTCAAATGTTTGGTTTAGCTGTGATACTCATTAGGTGAATTTTGAGGTCTAAAATGGGCCTCCTAAAGAAAATGTACAATCAAAATTCACTTTATCAGAACCAATCACATTTTAGGGGATGACATCATCCCTAATAGTTGAGGTGGCATTGCTTGAGTTAAAGGTATTTACTTGTCACATTCTCAAATTTGGATAAAAACTCATGGTTAACCATGGTAGTGCTCTAAGTACTTTTAAATTCAAAGTAAAGTACTCATAATAAATGTCATTTCATACTTTTTGAATAAAAATATATTATTGTCATTTCATATTTCTTGAAAGAAACAATGCATATCCCTATACATTTATTATATTATATTATTTTATTTTATTTTTATATGGTATATTAATTACATGTTATTATACAATTTAAATAATACAAATTGTAATTAATAACATATAATATAATTAAGAATTTATAAATTTATATTTATATTTTATTTTAAGTTATTTAAGTACAAAGGACAAATGCATTATTTGTTCAATGATAATGAATTTTTCTTGAAAAACTCATTCTTATTTATAGTCACATCAATACAATTTTTTATTAATTTTATTTTGGTAAAACGTTTGAATTGAATTTAACCATGGTTACATCGATTGTGTGCAAAAATTGAATTGAAAATTCATAAATATTATTTTATTGGTTTAGCTATTATTTTATTATTTCCTTAGGAGGCCCATTTTAGACCTCAAAATTCCCCTAATAAATAACTGGGAATCAAGGTAGATATGCATACGACGAACGCCCCGGTGGAGGGTGTCGCACATAAGTCCAATGATGACGTCATATTTTTCTTGATTTTTTGTTGTTCAACTGATACACACACCATTTGAACACAGTGGTGATCGGTTAGGGCAGTAAATGACCCAGACAGTGGCAACTACATTTTGGGACCATCTTGATGCTCCATCAGCAAATCCGAAATAGGGTTTGTTTTGGTGATCCATGGTAATACTTTGAGCATTTTTAACTAAGTCTTTGGGTCAAAAATTTTGAGTGGGTGGTTTTTTCTGTAATCTAACTCTATGGGAAAGGGCTGTTGGGGCCCTTATGGGTAGAACTTTTTGAGTTAAAGGCCGTTGACAAGGTTAGTGAGGAAAGTCTCGTCTGGTTCCGTCAATATGTATGCCCCCTGTTGGAGGCAGTGTTTGATGATGTAGGATCCTTTCCATAAGGTTTCTAACTTTCCTGGCCCTAAGGCCTCTTTTGCAACATCATAGCGAAGGACTAATTCTCCCTCGGCGAATGAGAGAGGGGTGATGTGGTGATTGAATGATGCTTTAACCCTTTTTTGTGGGCCTCGTTATGCTGCAGTGACAGTCATTGATTTTCATCAATAAGCTCTAGTTGTACTAGGCACTTCTCTAGAGGCTAGGTATCCTTGAGGAGTTCAATGGCAGCATGTAAATTTGGGATTTTACGTTCTATAGGAGTCACGGCCTCGACCCTGTATACCAAGTGGAAGGGAGTGAAACTAGTGGACGTCTTTACCGTCGTGCGTTATACCCACAAGGTGGAAAAGAGCATATGGTGCCAGTTGGTTTTATGGTTATTCACCATGCGTTGTAACATAGTTTTGAGTACTTTTTTAATAGCTTCTACTTTTCCGTTGGACTAGGATAGTATGGTGAAGAAAATTCGTGAGTGAATCTGAGGTGGTGAGATAGTTCCTCGAACACTTCATTCTCGAACTGTTTTCCATGTTCAGAGACTAATTCTTTGGGTACGCCGAATCGGGCGATCACGTGGTTAAACAGAAATTGGGCGGTGGTTTCTACTGTGTTGTCGTATGTGGGCATGGCCTCAGCCCACTTGGTGAAATAATCGACAGTGACGATGATGTATTTATGGTTGCCCGATGAGGCGGGGTTGCAAGTCATGAAGTCAATCCCCCATTTGCAAAAGGGGATGGCTACTATGACGGGGTGCAGAGGAGCAGGGGGTGCTCTTGCCTTATGAGTGAAGTGCTGGCATCGTTCACATCTTTCGATAGCTGTGATGCAGTCGCGGAACAAAGAGGGAAAAAAATATCCTGCTTGTATGATTTTCTTGGCAGTATCCATTCCTGATAGATGGTCACCGCAAGCACCTCCATGGCAGTCATTAAGGGCTTGCCCCCCTTCTTTATGAGTAAGAAATCGACGTAAAATGATGTCCATGCCTCACTAGTATAAGACATCTCCCAGAAGGAGATATCGGGGGGCTTGCTGGCGTATGCGTCAACGATCGTCTCGCGTGAGGTGAGGTTTGAACTTTTGGGTTCGCAAAAATAGGAGGATGTCTCCGTACCAAGGGTCATTGGTTTCTACAAAGAAGAGATCTTCATCTGGTAGTGAATCGTCTACTGGTGATCCCTTGGAATGTCCTGGGAGGTCTGTAATGAACTGTGCTAAGGAAAGTGCCTTTTTTCTCTTGGGGGAGGGATATGTAAGTCGTATTCTTGGAGAATGACTATCCAGCAGGCGTACTTGTGGTTCATTAAGTGGCGCGTGAGAAGTTATTTGATAGGGTTAATATCTGAAACAACCATAGTGGTTTTTAAGATGATGTAGTGGTGAAGCTTTTGGACTGCGTAGATTAATGCTAGGGAAGTATTTTCTTTGGGTTCATATCTCAATGCTAGTCTCGGCAAGGTTTTGCTGACGAAATATATTACGTGTTCCTTTCTATCCAGGCCTTCCTGAATCAATACTCTGACCAATGTGGATTCAGAAACTGATAGATATATAGGATATAATCCTTGTCATAGTCTGGGGGACTAATGAGTGGTGCTGAGGATAGTTGTTGAGGTATAAAAGGTATCTTTTTAACACCTATTTATTTCACATTAATTATCAATCCAGGAACGAATTTTTATTTCAAGAGTGTACTCTATCTAAGGCTGCAATTCAATCTAAGAGTAATGCCTTGTAATATGTAGTACAGTGTTCTAAATACAAGAGTAAATGGATGCTTGGAAAAGAAATCTAATTACAATAACATGAACTCAAATGCTCTAAAATCCAACTACTCACTCAGCAAACATCAATCGAGGATACAGTAGCAATAACTCATTCCTCTAGAAATTGATGCAATTGAAATCAAACTGAAGCAAGACAATCAATCTGGGAACGTGGAAGCAATAACCAATGTTCTCTACAGTTGACAGTCCTGCTTTAAAGAAATTAAAAGGAAAATATAAATTAAATTGAATCATTAATGCTGCTAATGAGAGGAAACTAGGAAAGCTCTCAAAACCAAACTCTTTGCAATTGATCAACTAAAATGAACAGTAGCTCTAGAATTGAACAGAAATGTAAATGAACAGCAAACTGTAATCAAAGGAATTGAATAGAAAATCATGTTTAATTAATCCGAACAGAAAACTCTAATTAATGGAATCGAATGGAAAATCCTATTGAATAGAAAACTATAATGAATATCAGTCAAACGAAATAGCAAGTGGAATGAAACCATAATGGAAATAGAACAGCGTAGCTCGGTTAAGATATAACAAGATAAATTCTACAGAATTAAGATTCTTGTTAAATAATAAAAGAACAACGACGCAATTCATTAATATAACACACTGATATCAAATAAGAAATAAATAATAAACCACTTACTTGCAAACTATAATGAAAAAAATTATAAAATGTCACACAACGATAGCTGAAAGGTAACAATACAAACAACAGATCGATCCACTAGGGCCGGGCCCTCAGCCACCGGTGAAATTCCTCTGGGCTTTACTCCAGAGTTAAGAAATGGAATAGAAACACGTCCCTATATTAATAAAACATAAATGGCATTTACATCAGTTGATCTTCGATCATGAGAGTCAAGGAATTATAGAGTTACAAAAGAAATTCAATAATCATCCATTTTTCTTCATTGTTTTCCAATACATAACACATGCTCTCCTTTTATAATCAGAAAGAGGAGAAATTAAATAGTAAATAAGATCCCTCATAACAATATTGGATTTTTCCCAACAACTTGATCAACAAGAAAAGATATTTTCATCAATATTTCAACAAGAACAAGTCGAATTTGGCTTTGCAGCTGAGATAATTTGGAGGACGACCGCAACAGTAAATCTGAGAAAATAATGCTCAAAGAACCTTCCATTTCTCTCAATACATGCCGAATTTGGAAAACAATTCTTTAATAAAGTTAATTCGGTCCGTTCTGGACAAAACCTATGTTCCAGATTTTCCAGATTCTTCTCCATTTGCCCAGGATGTCAATCGCAAAACTATCACTTCTTATTCCAGCGAATTTCTGAGTTGGAATATTGAATGATGTGTTGGAGATCAAATCTGTAATCTGGAAAATATCTTGGAGGCTAAAATGGTGAGTGATGTTACAAAATATATTAATAAACCATCATTGATAAAATTATGCATAATAATAATCAATTTATTAAAAATAAAGGAGAAGAAATAATATTTATCCATAAGAGCCTAAATAACTATAAAATGGATTTATATGATAAATTATGATAAATTACATGATAAAGAAGAGTAGAATGGATGAAATAAGTGTTAAAAAGTGGTCGTATTCTTGGCCCAACATACCCCCAAACTGAATATATTGCATGTCCTCATGCAACCCAGAACTGAATATATTGCATGTCCTCATGCAACCCAAAGACAAAACCCATGTGTTAACCAAGCAAAGAAAATTGTTCATCCCAACTCATGAAATGGTTGGAACAAATGAATTTTTCCTCAAATAATGAATATTCAATTTTAGCAATCTTGATGAAGGCATAACAATTTTTACAGTTGACATTCAACTATATGTATATGAAGTTGCAGAAAAATGTGATATAAGTAACAACAAACTTCATTAACCATTTTCTCAAACATCAGATCGTTTTGATGCACGGATCATGAGATATAAACAAAATGGTTGTAGGTGATAGTGCATAATTTTTGAAATTTCATGAACTAATTTAGCATGAAATTATCTGGGTTTGTGTATTTTAATGATACCTCTTTGTTATCCAGAAATCACAAGAATTCAGTTCATAGTTTTAAAGATATATGCAAATCAATTTCTGCACTGTATAAAAATGAAATTGTATGCCTTAAATGAGAAAGAAAGTAGAAAACATCCATCATGTGTAGCAATTCCTCCCCCAAACTGAAGAATTAGCATGTCCTCATGCAATGCTAGAAAACAAAGAGAGGTGGTTGCTACAATCTGTTGAAATCGATGCTTGGTATAAAACAACATGGAATAAGGGAGGTGTTGAGAATGAATAAGAATATCAGTGGATGATAAAGAATATTACTGACATGGTCATAAGAAAGAAAGGAAAGAAATCAACACTCTCCCAAACTGAAAGATGAGACGTGTCTAAAAAAAATGAGAAGTGGTAAAGAGGTGGAATGAATGATGATAAATAATGCTCACTGGATTTTCATGAAATTCTCCTAAATTCATAATGAATCATAAAATTATGCTATTTTACCTGAAGTGTTACCTCCGAAAAAAAAATGTGGAAGGACATGTAGGGACTGGCCTTTGTTGAAGCTGATGTAGGCAGAGCGGATACTGAAAGTGATGCAAAAGGTGGAAGCCATGCAAGCACATCATGTCTAAAGAATTGTGCGCGTTCACGAGCTTTTGCTGTTAGTTGCAATAGTGTGGTCGTGCTGCAGATAGAATTTCCCCCCATACTTGTTGTTCTCTTGTAAACAAATCATGATTCTATATGCAATTTTCTTGAATCCACAATGTTAATTTTGAAGAGCAACAGATAAGATGTATGCCAAAAGTTCAATCAGCAAAAATTCTGTAGAAATGCAGTATCAATATTGTGGCAAATCAGCAAAATAGAAGAGCAGCGTACTGCACAACAATTGTACAACATGGAAAGGCATACATACTTATGATATGATCAAAAAATTATCACATTACTGAGATCAATGCATATTTTGAAATCGTGAATAGATATGGAAATATTTATGTAATGATTCGAAAATAAGGGAAAAAGACAGCTGATGTGAAAAAAATACTTATGCGGTCATTATCCACATAAACTATTATGATCGATTTATAAATAAATTTCATGCATAAGAGGTTCCGAACAAAGGGTTTAGGAGCATACTCTCATTTGATATTAGATAAATATATAAGAAAAGGGTTTATCATTACTATTGATTTGTGAAAAATATGACTTCAATACCATCAGTAGAGCTCTGTTGCCCACAGGTGTCTATAACCTTGACAAAGTTGCTTTCTCACCCTTGGAACCATTATCCTTTATTTATGCCTAGGGAAGTGTTGTGTGATGTCATGATGGAGGCCACTGTGCTGGCTTGGGAACCAGATGAATCACAATGCCATTCACTAGGAAGGAGTGAAAGGTGGGCAGGTCGGCTCGTGATGAGACCTCCTGTTCCAAGGACTTTTTATTTTTCTGAGTTGTCCATTGGATCATATCCCTGGTGTGGTGGCCATAATGGGAATGTCACTTCACTGCTCCCTTATGACCATGGTAGGCTGGCTCTTGATAAGACCTCCTATCCCCCATCTGCCATATCATAGAATTGTTAGTAATCATATAGAAATTTTTCTTTTTCTTTTTCTTTACATATAGCACTTCCCTATTTATATATAAAGGGTGGCTCAACACTCCTTAAGAGTAGGGATGGTGGAAGAAGTCTGAACATCTCAATAGAAAAAGTATGCCCTTATTCTTATTCAATAAATAAAAATCAAAGAGAGTTATGAGAATTTAGGGAAGAACCAACATGATAAAGATAATCGATCATATTAATTTTAGTGAAAATAAACATAGCAAAATGATATAGATGGTTGTGTCCTTTCCTTTTTCTTATCACTACAAAACAATTTCTTAAAAATTACGATTTCTTTTGATTTGTTGATTCCAGTAACCTCTAATTTGTGTATCTTTACATAAATTGTATATTTGTCTTTCAAAGAGTCATGAAGAATTCATAAAATTCCTAGAAATTTTGTTTAAAAACAATAAAAATGCACTCAAAAAGTGTTGTTCCTTAGATGGAATAGTTGATGTTCCTTACGAGGAGCAGCAAAAACAATTTGCGAAAATGTTGTTCCTTTTGAAAGGAACAACAAAAAGAAACACACAAACGTGTTTTTCCTTTAGAGGAACAACTGTTGTTCCTTAAGAGGAACAACAAACAAATATAAGCACGCAAGATTACTGTTCCTTAAGAGGGACGGCTGTTTTTTCTCAAGAGGAACAACATAAAAAATAAAGGCACACAAAAAAGTAGGGAACAACAAATAAAATGCACGCAGAAATTGCTGTGGGAAACAGTGAAGAAAAAAAATAGAGAAAAGAACAAAACTAATGTACAATCTATTGCCAAGAAAATCCAATCAAATCGAAAGGAAAATTTATGTACAAGTTTCAAGAAAAAGTAATTTTTTACAGAATTTATGCTGCCAAAGAATTGCCTCCTGAAATTTGCATGGTGGGGTCCTTATTGTTCAATTATCAATGGAGCGGAAACTACAATTTGAAGGGATCAACACCTGAAACAAAAAAAACATGAAAGAAATCAGAAAAGAAACAACACTTTATTAAGTTACAACAACTATGATGTTATTTCCTAAGGGAATATCAATATGTTAACGGAAAAAAATAAAATAAAATAAATAAATAAAATGATTTTTTTGAAAAATGTTTTGGCAGTAGTGGCATGAATCTTCAAATAGAAACCAATTCTTCATTTATTTTGTTATGAATCTCTTAGGCAATGAACTGGATGAAATGCCCTTGTTTCACTAAAATTTCTTTCAAGAATCTCTCGTCCATAAATTGACCTTCTTTGTTCTCTTAAGACCTGCAAAAACAAGTGTTTACTTGCAATAAAACATTAAATCATAAAGAAAGAGAGGTGTGCGGGCTCCCCTAATCCAAGAATTATGCAAAAAACTAACAAGTAGTTACTCTATAAACAAATCCACGGACAAAGTAAAATTATTTTATTACCTGCGGGAGAGCAGTGGCCAATCATGCTAACCAACAATGTTTCAATTATAAATTCTTTGTTTTTCATCCGATTTGAGTGATTCCAAAGCCAAATGAGAGCTAGTTCAAAGTTTTATCTCTAATAGAAATAGGTTTTAAAAATTCAATGCTATGATATATCAAATTTGCTTAGAGAAACTTGCATAATAGAGTCATTTTCGATTTTCCAGCTCAGACCAACAGTTAATATCTCAAGCATAAATTATTCGTTTGATGATGGATTTAGTTGATTCAAATTGGAAATGAAAGTAGATTCATTTATTTATATCCAATAGAAATATTTTTTGAAGACAAGAAGAATTGATGGGTCAAATACGCTAGTGAACAGCCGAGAAAACAGAGTTTCAAGAGTGCTGATTTATGATAGGCAGTCAGTATTTTGGTCATAAATTCCTCATACGATATATAAATCAAGTGATTAAAATTGATTTGTAAACTAGATTCATATAGGAATCTCCCATAGAAACAGGTTTTAAAAATATAGTCATTTAGGCCTCCAAAAATTGACTATCCCAACTCTGTTTTTGAGCTTCCTACTAGACACCCTGTTAATGTTTTGGTTCTAACGTTTTCGTTTCAAATCAAAATGGAGTGATTCAAATTGGGTTGGAAAGTAGAAATCAAGGGCTACTTAGGATAGAAACATGTTTTAAAAATATTCACTTTTGGTCCCTTAAAACATGACTGTCCCAACTCTGTTTTCAGAAATTTGATTAAGCCCGCAAGCCAAAAAATGATATTCAAGCAATTTTTCCATATTGGTGATAAAAATGAATATGAGTATTTATAGAATTTTTATTTTCAATATAATGCATATAAATAAATAAATTAATTAAAATATTTATCACCGATGTGGATTTCCACAGCGTGTTGCAACAAAAACGACTATTTTTACAAAAATAAAATAAAAAAATGTATTTATTTTATTTCCTTATTTACTTTATTTTTTCACTAACCTACTATGATTTGAAAAATTAATATGATCACATATAAGAGTATTTCCAGTGTAACCATTTTCGAAATAAGGCTTCAAGTATGTACATACCCAAATTTGAAAAATTCGTGTTAATAAAAATTAGGGTATGAGAAGCCAACTTCCCTTGAAAAGATGGTGCCAAATATTGTTGAAGCATGGAGTGATGTTGCAAAAAAATGATGGAGTGAAACCAATCTTCAATATATCCTTTACTTTCTTGATTTACCATAGCCATCATATCATGAAGTTCTTGAGTGTTTAAAATGGCTTGTTGATGCAAACTAGAAGAAACCTCATTTTCTTTCATAACTTCTACAATTTTTGGATTTGATATGTTTTGAATCTCAGTGTAAGTTTTCTCCAATGGTGCATGTGAGATAGAATGGGTGGGATGGGTGGATGAATTTTGCAGTTCAACACTGTAAGCATGTTGTACTGGTTTATTATGGTGAGGGTGTGGAATGAGTTGAGCAGGAGATTGTGTAGGGAATGGAGCCTCTTGATGATGTAGTTGATTGGGTTGAGTGGATGATTTTGATAGGCAAGAAAGGTGTTGTGGAAGAGCTGGAAGATGTGTTTGTGCTACAAGATGAGGGAGAGTAGTCATACAATCATAAGATGAACCATGCCAAACTTTTATACAAGATTGGTAGTGGTTATATTGAGATTTCCATGGCTGCCCTAACATATGAGTATTCCATAATGAATTATGCAAGTAAGAGAATGGAGAGGAAGTGTTTTGAACCATACCTGTAGGCCATGATTTCCATGGTTTTGACCTTGTTGCAGCTTCCCCATCTCTTTGATATGCTACTTCCATCCTAGATAAGGAAGAACAACTATCTACGGGATGCTCCTTTCGGTTATGAGGGCAAAACACTTCATCAAATTTTTTATTTTTCTGAACCTGCAAAACATTCAATTGTGAATTTAGAGAGCTAATAAAATCATATTTAAAATTTTCAAATAAAACCTTGATTTCAGCTCTTATGTCTTCTGTTCTTGTAGCAGATTTGGAAAAGAAAGAACAAACGTCTCTAGAATTCTTACCAGCCTTGGAAATTCCTCTTGAATACCTTATGCACAATTCACAAACATCATCATATGATAATTGAAAAACATCACCTTTTCCTATCAGATTTAAGAGTTCTAAAAATTCATCTTTAATTCCTTTAAGAATGAGTGTTTTTAAGATTTCTTTTTCCAAATGCTTATGCTTTGATTTTTGAAAGTTATATTGAAATCGCTCTACATAGTCCTCCAAGCTTTCATCTTCCCCTTGTATCATACCGAAAATATCTTCATTGGATTTGCAGTAGTCTTGGTACTTCTTCAAGAATATGTTCTTCATGTCCTCCCATGTTTGGACGCAGTTCCCACCTAGGCTCATGAACCATCAGAGAGCTGCTCCTTTTAGAATAAGAGGAAACACTTTCAACCTTTGATCATTAGTACAATAATCATATCCTCTACAAAGTATTTCAAACTCAAATAAGCATGTATCTAGATCTTCATTTGTCAAACCATGAAAATTTGGTAGAGACGGTGGGGGAATTATGTGCATTTGTGTCACTCCTCCTAGATCCTTGATAGGGAATTCAAAAGTTGCAATGTGATCCATTTCTTACCATAATAGAAGACGTTATTCATGTGTTTCTTCGAGGATCCCCCTTAAAATGTTCCTGTCAATTGGTTAGTGAAATGGGTGGTGCTTACATTACCACTCGAGTGGAATTACAAGATTTTTTTTCAAAAATTCTACCTTTAAAATTCAAAAAAACGCAAGCATTCATTCCTACCTTAAGCTTTCACTCAATTCTACTATGAAGCAGGCCAGTGAACAAGTGTATTTCTTGCTCGGTGCGCAGGTTCTTACCTTCTATATTTAATACCCAATTCTTCGCGAGCAGAAAAAATCAAATATGCATCACTCTTTCTAAATGGCATACACTCTCCCCGGCAACGGCGTCAAAATGTTGAGGTATAAAAGGTATCTTTTTAACACCTATTTATCTCACATTAATTATCAATCCAGGAACGACTTTTTATTTCAAGAGTGTACTCTGTCTGAGGCTGCAATTCAATCTAAGAGTAATGCCTTGTAATATGTAGTACAGTGTTCTAAATACAAGAGTAAATGAATGTTTGGAAAAGAAATCTAATTACAATAACATGAACTCAAATGCTCTGAAATCCAAATACTCATTCAGCAAACATCAATCGAGGATACAATAGCAATAACTCATTCCTCTAGAAATTGATGCAATTAAAATGAAACTGAAACAAGACAATCGATCTGGGAACATGGAAGCAATAACTAATGTTCTCTACAGTTGATAGTCCTATTTTAAAGAAATTAAAAGGAAAATAGAAATTAAACTAAATCATTAATGCTGCTAATGAAAGGAAACTAGGAAAGCTCTCAAAACCAAACTCTTTTCAATTAATCAACTAAAATGAACAACGGCTCTAGAATTGAACATAAACGTAAATGAACAGCAAACTGTAATCAAAGGAATTGAATAGAATTTTTTTTTTAATAAATCCAAACAACAAACTCTAATTAATGGAATTGAATGGCGAATCCTATTGAATAGAAAACTGTAATGAATATCAGTCAAACGGAACAGCAAGTGGAATGAAACCATAATGGAAATAGAACAGAGCATCTCGGTTAGGATATAACAAGATAAATTATACAGAATTAAGGTTCTTGTTAAATAATAAAAGAACAGCAACGCGATTCGTTAATATTACACAGTGATACCAAATAAGCAATAAAAAATAAACCACTTACTTTTAAACTATAATGAAAACAATTACAAACTATCACACAACGATAGCTGAAAGGTAACAATACAAACAGCGAATCGATCCACCAGGGCCGGGTGCTCAACCACCGGTGAAACGTCGCTGGGGCTTTACTCCAGAGTTAAGAAATGGAACAGAAACATGTCATTATATTGATAAAAAATAAATGGCATTTACATCAATTGCTCTTCGATCACAAGAGTCAAGGAATTACAAAGTTACAAAAGAAATTCAATAATCATCCATTGTTCTTCATTGTTTTCCAGTACATAATACATGCTCTCCTTTTATATTCAGAAAGAAGAGAAATTAAATAGTAGATATGATCCCTCATAACAATATTGGATTGTTCCCAACAACTTGATTAACAAGAAAATATATTTCCATCAATCTTTCAAGAGGAACAAGTCGAATTTGGATTTGCAGCTGAGATAATTTGGAGGACGACCGCAATAGTAAATCTAAGAAAATCGTTCTCAAAGAACCTTCCATTTCTCTCAATACAGGCTGAATTTGGGCAAATAGTTCTTTACTAAAAGTTTATTCGGTCCGTTCTAGACAAAACCCATGTTCCGGATTTTCCCGATTCTTCTCCATTTGCCTAGAATATCAACCGCAAAACTATCACTTCTTATTCCAACGAATTTCTAAGTTCGAATATTGAATGATGTGCTGGAGATCAAATCTACAATCTGGCAAATATCTTGGAGGCTAAAATGGTGAGTGATGTTACAAAATATATTAATAAACCATCATTGATAAAATTATGCATAATAATCATCAATTTATTAAAAATAAAGGAGAAGAAATAATATTTATCCATAAGAGCCTAAATAACTATAAAATGGATTTATATGATAAATTATGATAAATTACATGATAAAGAAGAGTATAAATGGATGAAATAAGTGTTAAAAAGTGGTCGTATTCACTGCCCAACATACCCCAAACTGAATATATTGCATGTCCTCATGCAACCCAAAATTGAATATATTGCATGTCCTCATGAAACCCAAAGACAAAACCCATGTGTTAACCAAGCAAAGAAAATTGTTCATCCCAACTCATGAAATGGTTGGAACAAATGAATTTTTCCTCAAATAATGAATATTCAATTTTAGCAATCTTGATGAAGGCATAACAACTTTTACAGTTGACGTTCAACTATATGTATATGAAGTTACGTAAAAATGTGATATAAGTAACAACAAACTTCATTAACCATTTTCTCAAAAATCAGATCGTTTTGATGCATGGATATAAAAAAAATGGTTGTAGGTGATAGTGCATAATTTCGAAATTTTATGAACTAATTTAGCGTGAAATTATCTGGGGTTGTGTATTTTAATGATACTTCTTTGTTATCCAGAAATCACAAGAATTCAGTTCATCGTTTTAAAGATATATGCAAATCAATTTCTGCACTGTATAAAAATGAAATTGTATGCCTTAAATGAGAAAGAAAGTAGAAAACATCCATCACGTGTAGCAATTCCTCCCCCAAACTAAAGAATTAGCATGTCCTCATGCAATTCTAGAAAACAAAGAGAGGTGGTTGCTGCAATCTATTGAAATGTATGCTTGGTATAAAACAACGTGGAAGAAGGGAGGTGTTGAGAATGAATAAGAATATCAATGGATGATAAACTGATATGGTCACAAGAAAGAAATGAAGGAAAAAATCACTCCCCCAAACTGAAAGATGAGATGTCTCTGAAAAATGGGAAGTGGTAAAGATGTGGAATGAATAATGATAAATAATGTTCGATGGATTTTCATGAAATTCTCCTAAATTCATAATAAATAAAAAATTATGCTATTTTACCTCAAGTGTTACCTCCAAAAAAATGTGGAATGACATGTAGGGGTTGGCCTTTGTTGAAGCTGATGTAGGTTGAGCGGATACTGAAAGTGATGCAAAAGGTGGAATTCATGCAAGCACATCATGTCTGGAGAATTGTGCGCGTTCGTGTGCCTTTGATGTTAGTTGCAATAGTGTGGTCGTGCTGCAAATAGAATTCCCCCCCATACTTGTTGTTCTCCTGTAAACAAATCACGATTCTGCATGCAATTTTCTTGAATCTATAGTGTTAATTTTGAAGAGCAACAGATAAGATGTATGCCAAAAGTTCAGTCAGAAAAACTTCTGTAGAAATGCAGTATGAATATTGTGGCAAATTAGCAAATAGAAGAGCAATGTACAGCACAGCAATTGTACAACATGGAAAGGCATACATACTTATGATATGATCATCAAATTATAGCATTACTGAAATCAATGCATATTTTGAAATCGTGAATAGATATGGAAATGTTTATGTAATGATTTGAAAATAAGGGAAAATGACAACTAATGTGAAAAAATACTTATGCGATCATTATCCACATAAAATATTATGATCGATTTATAAATAAATTTCATGCATAAGAGGTTCTGAACAAATGGTTTAGGAGAATACTCTCATTTGATATTAGATAAAGATATAAGAAATGAGTTTATCATTACTATTGATTTGTGAAAAATATGACTCCAATACCATCAGCGGAGCTCTGTTGCCCACAGGTGTCTATAACCTTGACAAAGTTTCTTTCTCACCCTTGGAACCATTATCCTTTATTTATGCCTAGGGAAGTGTTGTGTGATGTCATGATGAAGGCCATTTTGCTAGCTTGGGAACCAAATGAATCACAATGCCATTCACTAGGAAGGAGTGAAAGGTGGGCAGGCCGGCTCGTGATGAGACATCCTGTTCCAAAGATTTTTTATTTTTCCTTTGGATCATATCCCTGGTGTGGTGGCCATAATGGGAATGCCACTTCACTACTCCCTTATGATCATGGTAGGCTAGCTCTTGATGAGACCCCCTATCCTCCATCTGCCATATCATAGAATTGTTAGTAATCATATAGAGATTTTTTTATTTTTCTTTTTCAGTACATATAGCACTTCCCTATTTATATATAAAGAGTGGCTCAACACTTCTTAAGAGTAGGGATGGTGGAAGAAGTCTGAACATCTCAATAGAGAAAATATGCCCTTATTCTTATTCAATGAATAAAAATCAAAGAGAGTTATGAGAATTTAAGGGAGAACCAACATGATAAAGATAATCGATCATATTAATTTTAGTGAAAATAAAGACAGCAAAGTGATATAGATGGTTGTGTCCTTTCCTTTCTTATCACTACAAAACAATTTCTTAAAAATGACAATTTCTCTTAATTTGCTGATTTCAGTAACCTCTAATTTGTGTATCCTTCCATAAATTTTAAGTTTGTCTTTCAAAGAGTCATGAAGAATTCAAAAAAATCCTCAAAACATTTTTCACAAACAAGAAAAATGCACTCAAAAAGTGTTGTTCCTTTGGAAAGTAATAGCAAAAACAATCTGCGAAAATGTTGTTCCTTTTGAAAGAAACAGTAAAAACAATTGGAAAAAATGTTGGTCCTTTCAAAAGGAACAGCAAAAAAAATCAGCGTAAATGTTGTTCCTTTGTAAAGGAACAACAAGAACAGTTGGCAAAAACTTGTTGTTCCTTTTGAAAGGAACAGCAAAACAAGTGGGAAAAATGTTGTTCCTTTGGAAAGGAACAATAAAAACATGCGGCAAAAGTGTTGTTCCTTTTGAAAGGAACAACAAAAAAAATCAATGGAAATGTTGTTCCTTTTGAAAAGAACAACAAAAATAAACACACAAACGCATTGTTCTTAAGAGGAAAGGCTGTTGTTCCTTAGAAGGAACGACAGCTGTTCCTTAAGAGGAACAACATGAAAAATAACAGCTCACAAAAAAGTGTTGTTCCTTATAGGGAATAGCAAAGAAAATGCACGTAGAAATTGCTATAGGGAACAGCAAAAGAAAAAAATAGTGGAAAGAAAAAAACTAATGTACAATATATTTTCAAGCAAATCCAATCAACTAGAAAGGAAAATTTATGTACAAGTTTCAAGAAAAAGTAATTTTTTTACAGAATTGGTGCTGCCGAAGAATTTCCTCCTGAAACTTGCATGGTGGGGTCCTTATGTGCAATTGCAAATGGAGTGGAAACTACAATTTGAAGGGATCAACCCCTGAAACACAAAAACATAAAATAAATCAAAAAAGAAAAAACACTTTATTAAGTTACAACAACTATGATGTTTTTTCCTAAGGGAATATCAATCTGTTAACGGAAAAAAATGATCTTTTTGAAAAATGTTTTGGCAATAGTGACATGAATCTTCAAATGGAAACCAATTCTTCATTTCTTGTTATGAATCTATTAGGTAATGAACTGGATGAGATTCCCTTGTTTCACTAAAATTTCTTTCAAGAATCGCTCATCCATAAATTGACCTTCTTTGTTCTGCTAAGACCTACAAAAAACGGTATCTACCTGGAATAAAACGTTAAATCATGGAGAAAGAGAGGTGCAAAATATTTGACATATTTCCTTCCTTGAATGCATCGGGTTTTGGGATGGGGTTTTTTAACCAGACAACCTTTCCTAATGGCAGGAAATATTTTGATTCGATCGCATATATCTCTGGTTCAGTTGTCTCGTTAGGGCTGAATGTTTTCTTGGGGAGAAAAAGCGAACAGTGATGCATTGCATCCCATGGGTAATATGGCTCCATCATAGCCTCTAGGATATCCTCATCCGAATGAAACAAGGCCCCGAAGGAGGATTGTTCCTATGTAGATTTAAACTGAATGGGGGTAATCCTAGTGGAGGTAGTTGAGATACATGAAAAATATTCCATCGTGGATGTGGTGGAACTAGACACAGTCGACAGAGTTCAAATAGATTGGGTCTGCACTGTCGTAGGGACAAATACTCTTGTATTTGTAGCTAACTCTACACCTATTGTAGATGAGCAGATAGCTTGAGTCATGGTTCTGATATATGATGACATGAATCTTATGTGGTGTGATGCACCGTCGGCGCTTGGCAGGGGAAGAATTTCCCTAATTGGTCGTCTTCTAAACGGCCACAACAAGGTGGATGTATTTGCCACATCCTATTGGGTTGTCAAACTATTCATGGATTTTGAGTCTGTGCCATCTTCTCACATACAGGCTAAAGCTATGCGGAATCTTGGTATGTAGTGACAACGACGTACAAGGTGGTTTTCACCGCATATCTGACATGAATATGGGATGTCCATGTTGGTGCGGTATACTATATGGACTGGGTACCATCGTTGGAACATTTCTAACGCTGGGTAGTCAATTATGAAATGCTCATGTTCATCGCAGAGTATGCACCTTTTGACCAGGGGGTGGTCTAGCAGGGAGCCTTTCAAGTGATCGATCGCATGTAAGGCATCCCTATATCGTGGTATCTCTAGACAACGGTGGGTATAGTGCCCATAGTTTCCACAGAGAGCGCATGCATGATTGGTACGCAGTGCTTTGCCTTTACCTTTGGTGGTAGGTTCCTTTTTATGGGAACGCAGCTTCGAGATGTCTGCTTCGGAGCCGAGGAGTGGTTTTAATTCATCCAGCTCTGGACATATATGGGTAGGATGGCCTATAACGTCACATATGGCACAGACTGGTGATTCCCTTTGAATGGCGGGGGTTACCATCTTCTTTCCTCTATTTGTTGTTTTCTTGGTCATGATTATCAGTTTCGCAATGGGGACTTCCTTTGCAGGGGTGGTCTCTACCATTTCTTGGGTAGGTGGGGGCTCCTTGGGACTGAGGGGCTTTAACCCTGTGGCAATAACGTTGGTGGCTCCTATTCCGAAAGGAGGAATGAGGTACCAAACTGTGAACGCCAACGATATTTTGGGTAATACCAATGTTGCCAAAACCTACTGGGAGACGAAGCCAGATGGGGGGTAGAGGAAAGGGGTTTTGGAGGTGGTGTAGGCTAGAAAGGTTGTCGTGGCTGATGCCTTGGTGTCATTACTACTTGATTCCATGTCCTGGATAGTCTCGTTGCTTGATGTGGACATCATGCACACCAGGGCCCTTATGGCATCGAGCAATGCGTCAAGGATAATGGGAGGATCTCCTAGGAATGACCCTAGAACGGACGACGGTTTGAATTGGAAAGGGCCATATTCTTGGTACCATGAAAGACCATCCAAGGATGTATCTACATAGGGTAGAATTACATCCTTGTTGATTAGGGGATGCTTCTCGCTGTGTATCAGCTGGTCTACAGTAATGATGCGATCCTCGTGGGGGAACATCATAATTATCCACCATATCCTCAATTTTTTCCTCACTATCCTCAAAATCAATATCAATATTATCCATACCATTCAAATCCACCACAACATCAGTTTCACCATTAGTTGACCTCAATTCAACCTTTCCCATTACCACTCATAGAAGCACCACAAAGATCCATTCCTACTCAACTACTAGCACAACCTATAATATTCCCAAATGGGGAAAGAAGTAATATAAGTCATAAAAAGTGAAAGTAGCAGTGAAGATCAATTCATAAACATGGAAGACCATTATGGAGCCACTTTATTCAAAAAATCATCAGAAAATAAACATAATACATTGAGGCACAAATCATACAATAGGAGCAAACAAGCCTCTAATGAATAAATCCCCTCAAAGGTGAGGTGTTGCTACTAGAAAAAATGTCAGAGAGCTGCTACAACACAGTCCTAAAGTAAATAGCTAATCAAAAGAGAATAAAATCATAGAAAATGGCCGATATATTCCTTAAGAGATAATGTACATGAAGATCAAGGCTCTATGTCAACCTCCCAATAGAACCCAAGAGAGTTTCCAGAAAAATACACCAATATACAAAGGTGAACCCAAGCCCTAGGCTTGAAGACTCACTGCAACAAAAATAACTGGAAATATGTGGCTGATCTGATGTAGCATAGAATGAATCCTCCTCCAATAGACTTTCCACGTGAAAGGCTGATCCCTTCACTGGAAAACCATCTCCCCAAATGGTGTATTGAAACCACCCCTGCAACTAATCCCTAAAATAACGCAGTCCAAAATTGAAACTGCACTGTAGGGGAAAATAATAATGTGTCCTGGTGCCAAATACTTCAAATAAGCTCAAGGGCCCTCTTTACTAGCCTCCCAATGGAAGGAAACCTTCCTCCACTGAAATCTAGCTCAAAAATCACCCAAATCAACTCTCCACTACTGCACCCTACAACACAGCACAACCCTTTGCAGAAAATGCACTGTAGATGAAAGATGGAGCTTGGCTTGATGCCAGAATGTGAAAATATAGTGCAAATACTTCTCCTGAGTGGGCACTCAAAGTCCCCCGAGGATGAAGGTGGGATTACCGTCCGGGAACACCCTGTGCTAAACAACACTACAATCTTAGCTAAATAGTTGAAGAGAGAAAATAGTCATATAGACCATATCAAAATAATAATCTAAAACATTCCTTTTATGGTTGACATCCCCTTATTTATATGCTTGGTGAGCTTCCTCACCTTGGGCCCCACTTAAATCCACTACTTCCATGCATGGATTCTCCCTCCAAAACTGCGTTGTCCCATAATGAATGTCCACTCCTCCATACAAGCAATGTTGATTTGGTCAAAGTTGACCCAGTATACATGCTTCAGCCCCTTTTCACACACAGGGTGCTCAATAAAGCTACTAAGGTGATATCCATTCACATTGGGAGTGATTTTATACCTACTAAGAGATTTATGTGTCTCCATACCCTCTTATTCACCAAACTAAGAAGCAAAAACAAAATTTAATATTCCAAGTAGCTTATGGCTAATTGGGAATATTACAGTCCTCCCCTCCCAAATTTTTCTTGTCCTCAAGAAATTGTAAAGGTAAGTGCTGCAACTCTTCTCCTCCTTCCTTGGTGACACCTCCATGTGATAAGCTCTCTTCATATACCAAGTGTCTCCCAATCAATCCCTCCATGAAATGCTCCTCCCAAGTACTCATGAGTTGAAAATGACTCACCTCATAAGGAAGTAAAAGATCCAATGTAGCAATCATGTTTTTCCCAGTGTTATCCCTAAAACATGAAGCATAAGAAACATGGATAATCTCTCTCCCAATGGGCATATTCAACCCTTGCATCCTTCCTCCGATCATTCCCACAATAAGAATAAGGACATCATCAATGTATGGGATCAAAAACAAGGATAAATAAGCTTTCATATGTAATACTGGAGGAGGATCATAGTCCCACATATCGAACCAACGTATTATATCTCTTGACTACCTCATATAATGATATAATAAGGGGTTTTCCCACCACTTGTTTGCTGCCACAACGCTCTCACAAGCTTGTAGAAGGTGAAAAATGTTTGGTGCCAATGGATTACACCCTGAATGATATATCATCTCCCTATATCCTCCTAGGGAGTGGTCGCGCTCAACACTGTTTATGGCCCCAAGTTGACCATGAAGTTTATAAGGAATAATGCTCCCATTTGGAGCAATGGCTTGCACATGTATGGTAAAGGATTGCAAATATTCATCAAGTAAATCATTATGCATAAAAACATGATCCTTACCATAGACTTTGTTCAAACTAAGGGAGTGGCTCATAGATAGATCCCCTCTCATCCCCAAATAGGAAAGATGTGGTTGTGATAACTCCATCAAAGATTTATGTCTCTCCCCCATCTCCACATGATCCATGCATCTCCTAAAATGCTGATACATCTCTTCTTCAAAGCCTTCCCAACTAAATCCTTCCATGATGGTATGATATGCTCTCATGGAATAAGTGTGGCTGAAGAGAAAATATTCATGTGCTGCTTGTAGTAAATTCTCCTTGAGCTTGGATGCTCTAGATAAGAAGATCATACTCTGATAGTAAATGACCCCATCTCTTATTGAATATCCCTCCTGATCAGATTTGGATCAAGGACCTAAGTGATAGCTCAAATTTCAAAGTGATCAAAAGTGTTTCTGGTCACATGGTAGGTTTTCTGAATACGGTTGCTCCGACAGTTGAGTTAAACGCGCTCCAAACTCCAGGTTAAAAACAACTTACCACAGTTATCGCATGTAGTTCTACTAACATTAATGAACCGCGGGGTTTCGGGGGTTGGCATATGGCCAAACCTCCCCTTTACATTAAATATTACAGTTAACCTGGCATAAGTTTAGCAAGCCACTATTTTTATGGAATTTGGTCGAATTTAACTACAGTTAAGTGAAGTTCACCAAATTTAGTGGAGGATTTCTAGGAGTTATTGGGAAAATGACTTGGACGGTCAATGTTCGGCCAAAGGGAGTGAATGAAGAGTCTATTTAGACTAATTGGAGCATTCTGGAGCCATTGTTGCAGATAAAAAAACCATTAGAGGCCTATAAACACATGTATTTGAAAAATTTTGAGCACAATGAAATATGGACATGCCATTGGGAGCTGGACCAGCAGATGTAGCCCATCAGGGGTGAACTGCTTCATCATGCCTGTTGTGTAAATGTTATGTGTAGTTTTATTTATCTATTATACATTGTTGTTAAGTTTTATTTAGTCTTATTTTCATGCTTCTAATTCATTAAATTAACTTACAATTCATGGTTGAAATCCTCAATACTTAAGCAAACTATGGAGACAAGTATGCACATGTTTTATCACTGAAAAGACACTTAGCACAACAAACTAATACATTCCTTTCAAATCACCTCCTCTATTAGCTGGTCATAAAGTATCATGCAATTAAAAATGTCCTTGGAATAATCCACCAACAGTTAGGATTTCCAATAAGGATCTATCCTCCATAGTGACAGCACTGATGATCAATCATGTACAACATCTGTCATGTGGCTGCCCTTTTCTTTGATATCTCCCATGTCAAAGTCACATACCGGGATGCTGCTATCTTCCCTCTGCTTCTCTTCCTATAGCTTCTCATTCTCAAGTAAATTTTGAATCTTTTGGAGGTTATTCTTCCATGGGAAGCTATCAACTATCCAAAACTTCCTGAGTTTGGCCAATGTATGCATGAATGGCCACCATCCTCTACCATGTGTGGAATACTTCTCCCCAAGTGAGAACATCTTTTGAACCTCCAAAATCAAGGAATAGTTTCCTTGCACCATGATAGTCTCATCCTCCATCCCTGTACCATCCTCTCTCAGCGCAAGATGTGGTTTGAAACTGGGTAATGATGATAGTGGGAGAATTTCTCCCTCCTCCTTGAGCCTACCCAAGACTCTATGCATTGTATCATGACCTCCCAATGTTCCCACTCCTCCTAGATCTATGAGTGGTGTAATATGTTGTGAAACATTTCTCACCAACTCCTAAGAAAGTGGCCTACCAGGTGGAATGCCACTAAATAATAATGTCTCATGGGCCAAGGTCATCTGCATAACTAATAGGACTATTAATTCCTTCCTTCCACGGCACAAATATAGCTCTGTTTTCTATGTAGAAGCTGTCTGTGAGGGATATGTGTGCATGCCCCTAATCATCTAATGTTTTCCACTCTTTATGTCCATCCACTCCATCTGCAAAGTATCCCAATCTGTGGCAACCTTCCCCAAAGTAATCAACCATTACACACCCAATATCACATTGGTGTCAGGTATGTTAACCACAAAGAAGTGATCAGTCAATGTATATGTCCCCATGGTGATAGATAAAGATGGAACATAATGCATGCACTGCATAGTTCTAGCTCTTGGGACCAAAACTGAAAATACCTCAAAATCGTCAGTGGGTATTTCCCTCCTCTGCACTAGTTGGGCATCAATGAAGTTGTGGATAGACCCACTTTCAATAAAAAATGAAACCCTCTGATCCTGAATAGAACCTCGAACCCGCAAGTTCAAGTACTTGGGTACTCCTATCAATGATGCAAGGGCCCCTCCAATTGGATCAAATGCTCCATTCCCACCTCCTGGTGGTGGTGGATCCTCTCCTGCTATCCCAGCGATGTGACCTCCTTCTGGTTCTTGTTCTTCCTCCTCCTCGTCATCTAAAAATACCTCTATATAGTGTGCCTTTCCTGCTGCACATTTATGCCCGGGTGCCCATGATTCTTAGCATGTGAATAAAATCTTCCTTCTCCTCAAGTCTCTTTATACATCATCCCTAAGAGGTGCTTTGTTTTGGCCCTCCTTTGAAGGGTGAGCCTTCTCATATTTTCTCTTTCATGGAAAAGTGGGCTTTTTCTGAAATGTTGCCTTTGATTTTGACAAGGCATCTTGTAGATCTCTAGCCCTCTCAATGGCATATTGAAGGGTAGTGGGTTTGGTATATTTAACCAACCCATGTAGAGGTTTTTATAACCCATGAATGAACATATAGACTCTCCTTGATGCAAATAAATCAAGAACCATAACAGAAAGATTTAGAAATTTAGAAATATAAGTGTCTGGATTACCTGATTGTTTGAGCTTAGCTAGCCCCATGAAAGTTTCCCCTGGGTCTCTTCGATCAAACCTCTCCACCAACCTCCTTGTGAACTCTGAATATGCAGTCACATTGGCATGACCCAATGTGGAAAGTCCGTGAAACCACCAATCATGTGCTTCACCCTCAAGGTGCAGCGTTGCTATTTTGATGGCCTCCATCTCCAGTACTTGGTTCAGCTAGAAGTAGATGTCTAGCTTCTCCACCCATGATTTGGCAGTGCATTTTGATGACCCATCAAAGTTGGATAAGAAAAATCTTCCCATAGTCCAGTGAAGATCATGATTTTATATGAACCCTCCACCTCTATTGTGATTTCGAGGTCTCCTATTGTCCTTGATCTGACAGAACTCTTGAAAGCTCAAATGGCCCTTGAATCTCTGAGATTGAGACTCATACTCAAGAAAATAATCTTTAATAGTTTCTTGTTCTTGAAACCCTCCATTTCCCACTGCTAAAAATTTAGGCATTGTAGAGCATTAGGAAACCTGCTGCTTCACTGGTTGATCACTCCAGTGATGAGAAATGTCAAAGCCTTCACCATGCAGAAACACTTTAGGGGATTCTTTGTGTTTATCCATCCTCATCTCCTTTATTTCTCTTGCAATGTCTTGCATAGTTCGAAGAAGAAGCTTAGGGAACTCCTTCTCCTCATATTCTCTTGATAAAGGGGTCTTAACCTTGTCTTCTTTATCATCTGTATAATTATATCTCTGGTTTCTTTTGAGGCACCTCTTCTCTCTATCTGTGAGAGGATCTTCTTATTCTGATGACATATTAGCTTAAGATGCACAGGTTGAGCCAAGATTATGCTCTGATGCCACTATAATATTCCCAAATGGGGAAAGCAGTAATATAAGACATAAAAATGGAAAGTAGCAGTGAAGATCAATTCATAAACATGGAAGACCAATATGGATCCATTTTATTCAGAAAATTAGCAACGAATAAACATAATACATTGAGGCATGAATCATACAATAGGAGAAAACAAGCCTCCAATGAATAAATCCCCTTAAAGGTGAGGTGCTGCTACTAGAAACAATGTTGGAGAGCTGCTACAGCGTAATCATAAAGTACATAGCTATAGTAGAAGATAATACAATTATATAAAATGGTTGATATATGCCTCAAGATATAATGTACATGAAGATAAAGGCTCTATGTCAACCTCCCAATATAACCCAAGAGGGTTTCCAGAAAAATACACTAATATACAAAGGTGAACCCAAGCCCTAGGGATAAAGATTCACTGCAACACAAATAATTGGAAAGATGTGGTTGATCTGATGTAGCATAGAATGAAGCCTCCTCCAATATACTCTCCAGGCGAAAGGCCGATCCCTTCACTGGAAAAACATCTCCCCAAATGGTGTACTGAAACCACCCCTGCAACTCCTCCTTAAAATAACGCAGTCCAAGACTAAAACTGCGCCGTAGGGGGGAATAATAATGTGGCCTAGTGCCAAATACTACAAATAGTCTTGAGGGCCCTCTTTACTAGCCTCCCAATGGAAGGAAACCTTCCTTCACTGAAATCTAGCTCATAAATCACCCAAAAAACTCTTCACTGTTGTACCCTACAACACAGCACAACCCTCTGCAGAAACTATGTTTGTAGATGAAAGATGGAGCTTGGTCTGATGTCGGAATGTGGAAATATAGTGCAAATACTTATCCTGTGTGGGCACTCGAAGTCCCTCGAGGATGAAGGTGGGATTCCCGCCCGGGAACACCTTGTGCTAAACAACACTGCAGTCTTAGCTAAACAGCTGAAGAGAGAAAATAGTCAAATAGACCATATCAAAATAATAATCTAAAACATGCCTTCTATGGCTACCATCCCCTTCCTTATATGCTTGGTGAGCTTCCTCACCTTAGGCCCCACTCATTAAAGCCACTACTTCCATGCATGGAGTCTCCCTCCAAAACTGCGTTGTCCCACAATGAATGTCCACTCTTCCATACTAGCGTTGTTGATTTGGTCAAAGTTAACCCAGTCTACATGTTCCAGCCCCTTTTCACACACAAGGGTGCTCAATAAAGCTACTAAGATGATATCCATTCACATTAGGAGTGATTTTTTTCCTACTATGGCAATTTATGGGTCTCCATAACCTCTTATTCACCAAGCTAAGAAGCAAAAACAAAATTTAATATTCCAACTAGCTTATGGCTAATTGGGAATATTACACAACCATTACAGATCCCTAACAATAAAACACCTCAATCCACTTACAATTTTGAGGTATTTCAAAATGATTCTACATCTTCCATTGAAGAAAAACAACCAAAAGAAGAAAATTTAGATAAGTTCCACGAATCATGGATGTTCGTTGAAGAAGAGCAGTTGTTGGAACTTGAGATTGAAAATTTTATTGCATGCTTGTCACCAAATTCTATGAATGGAGATCACATATCTGAAGACTTGAATGAAATGATAGTAGGAAGCCAAGGAAGACGAGATTACATTGAATCTTGGTTCAAGACAATCATCAGATCCCAATACCCAATACTTTAGTATCTTTTTACATCATCTCAATCAAGTAAGTTGGTCTCTAATATATTGGTACATATCAAAGGATATATTTCAAACCTGCATATGCCTTTAGCTATCATATTGTTACGCGCATGGTTCCACTGGAAGTATTCCTATACATGAACGAGATTTTATTTTTCAAGTAGAATAGGATTAAAAAAATAATTAAAGAGAAAAATAAGTCTTATTGTGAAAACCAGCTTGTTGGTGCAATTAGACATGAGATTTTCTTTAAACTAGGCAAATAGCAAGCAAAGTTCAAAATATGTTCTACAATTTCATGATGGTTTAAATATTTTATTATGTGTCTTCAAATAATTTTTGGTTCTATGTTCTGTTGGGCCGCTAATATGTTATTATTATTATCACTTTTTAACACCTATTTCATCTATTTCTACTCTTTTTTATCATGTCATTTATCATAATTTATCATATAATTCCATTTTATAATTATTTATGCTCTTATGGATAAATATTATTTCTTCTCATTTATTTTTAATAAATTGATGATTATGCATGATTTTACCAATTATGGTTTATTAATAAGTTTTTTGTAACATCACTCACCATTTTAGCCTCCAAGATGTTTTCCAGATTACAGAGTTGATCTCCAGCTCGTCATTAAATATGCCAACTCAGAAATTTGCTAGAATAAGAAGTGACAGTTTTCCATTGGACATATTGGGCAAATGGAGAAGAAGATGGAAAATCCGAAACATGGGTTTTGTCCAGAACGGACCGAATTAATATTATTTTAGAACAATTTTCCCAAATTCGGCCTGTATTGAGAGAAACAGAAGGTTCTCTTAGGAAGATTTTCCTAGATTCATTGTTGTGGCCGTTTTCCAAATTCTCCCAGTAAGAATACCAAATTCGACCTGCTCCTAATAAATTATTGATGGAAGGATATTTCAAATATGATCTTGCTGATCAATTGGTTGTGAGAAATCCAATTTTTTACTAGGAATCATTTTTAATCATATCAGTTGTAACTTCTCTTTACTCTATGTGTATTTAAATCAGAACAGAGATCAGAGAAGGGGGGGTTATTATGGGGATTCATGATGGATGATTAGAGAGAGAATTAGATGGATTATTAGATTAGAGATAGATAGGATAGGATAGGAGGAATGGGAGAATTAATATTGAAATTGTAACTTTGATCATCGACTCTCGCTGTTGAAGCAGAGCACGAACTTTCTGTAACGATTATGCAATAATGAATATATAAAAATAGTTGCAGTTCCTTCACATCTCCTGAAGTAATCTGGCGGTATTCACCAGTGGATAAGGGCCCGACTCCTGGTGGATCTACTTGCCGTTCCTGTAGCATACAGTGTGGTTTTCCTTATTTCTGATTTCTGCAAGTGTGGTTTGTTTAATGATTACTTTTTGCAATTGAATTGCATTGCTGTTCTTTTCCCTCATAACAAGATCATTGCTTTCTGCAAGTATATTGTTTTGTTGCTCATTCTAATTACAAAGCTTCGTTGTTCATTTCAGTAACTTAGTTTTGTTGTTCATTGTAGTCACATAAGCATTGTTGTCTATTTCTATTATATAGCGTTGCTGCTCATTTACTTTCTGCAATCATTTAGTTTTTCCTTTTAGCATTATTACAGTTAGCATAATTATATCATTTTAAAAAGAGAGGAATAACCTGTCTTTGAGTTTTTTTAATAACCCAACGTTTTGGACTTCTTAAGTGAGTCCATCATCAGAGGTAGACGCCAAATATTCCTTGAAAAGTTGGGAGGATTAGGGCAAATGAGAGGATGTATAAATAGTGAATAATGAGGAGATTATTAAGGTCGATTTAGATAAACAATGGCTTAATTTAAATTGTAAAATAATTAAATTATGATTTAAAATTATTTGAAATACTATTATAATTAATGGAGTTATGTATTTGTTTAAATTAATTTATATAATTACATTAATCGATTATTTAATTTAATTTAATTTAATTTTATTATATTTTTAATTTATTTATTAGTCAAAGTGTCGGGAATAAATTTTAATGAATTAAAGATAATAAAGAGGTAGGAATTGTTTATTTTAATATTAAATTGTTGTATTTATCTATTTATTTATGTGTTTTACTTTAATTGCACTTATTTATTAATTTATTTTATTTTAATTTATTTCATTTTATCTTGTATTTTTTATTATATATATATATATATATATATATATATTTATTTATTTTTATTTTTATTTTTATTTTTTATTTATTTTTTATAATTATTTATTGTTTGTTTTTCATTTTCAATTTTTTTTTTTTTTTTTTTTTTATAACATAATGCATTTATACTATGTTATTATTAGTTTTACTTGTTATAAGAGGTTTGATGTATTAATGGTTTCCACGTATTGCTAATCATGAGTCCATCATCCCGATTTATGTTATGTTTTATTTTTTCAATTTCTATGGCCTCTTTGATTTCCCTCTTTAAGTAGTGATCCTCTTTAGAGACAAGTTTGGCATCTTCTATTCGTATGTAATGAGAGGATGAGAAGGCATGTTCTGCTAAGGCGGATTTGGCCATTTTGTTCCAAGATAAGTCAGCAGCATGTTCTTTTAGTCTAATGTTAAGGGATCTACCTGTTTCACCAATGTATTCTTTACCACAAGAGAAAGGTATGATGTAAACACCTTTTTGTAGCCTAGGGTTTATAGGGTCCTTAGCGGAATCTACCATGTTTAAAATAGTGTTAGGGGGAGTGAAGGCAATCTTAATGTTATGTTTGTTAAGAATTCTGGAGATTTTATCAGTTGTTCCTTTTATGTAAGGTAAAGAGATTTTAGGGATGTCAAAGGCTCTTTTTGAGTTATTTCTATTAAGGGTTTGGTGAATGGTTTTGTTGATAACATTTTTATTATATCCATTATGTTGAAAGACATAGCGGAGATGATTTATCTCTTGTTCTAGGTGGTGAGAGTCTGAAATCCTGGAAGCCCTAGTTGTTAGGGTTTTGATGATGCCAAATTTTTTATTAGGATGGTGGTGTGAGTTAGCATGAAGGTATTTATCCATGTGTGTCTTTTTTATGTAAACTTTGGTGCTGAGTTTTCCTTCTTTTTTTGTTAAAAGGATATCAAGGAAGGGTAATTGGTTGTCTTTTTCAATTTCAAGGGTAAACTTGATATGACTCGAGAGACTATTAAGGTGAGCTAGGAAATCATTTAATTTCATTATACCATGGGTCCATTTTGCAAAAATATCGTCTACATATATTTTCCATTCTTCAGGGGTGAATGGAAAGGATGTGAGGGCTACTTGTTCAAAATGTTCCATGTAAATGTTGGCAATAATAGGAGATAGAGGTGAGCCCATAGCTACGCCATGAGTTTGTTCATAAATAATACCATTGAAGCTGAAGAAAGAAGATTTTATGCATAACTCAAGGAGTTCTACAGTTTCGCTATCAGTGATAGTTTTCAAGATGCTTATGGCTTCATCTGTAGGAATCATAGTGTAGAGGGAGACAATGTCAAAACTCACCATGAGATCTTCGTATTTCATGTCAAGGTTTTTGGACCATTGAGCAAAGGATGTAGAGTCTTTTATATGTGACGAGGTGTTTCCGACAAGGGGGAAAAGCTTTTTGGCAATGTATTGAGCAAGGAGGTAGGTAGGTGAACCAATAGTGTTGACTATGGGTCTAAGGGGGATGCCTACTTTGTGAATCTTGGGAGCACCATATATTCTAGGGGTGATGGAGCTAGAAGGGGTGATTCTCTTTTTTATGATGGAGTCAAGAGAAGAGTCTTTGATTTTTTTGGTTACTTCTTTAAGAATTTTAGCACTAGGATCTTTATTTAAAATTATGTAGCAACCACTGTTATTTAGGTGGTCTTCCATTTTCTTATCATATTCAAATCTGTCCATTACTACCATTGCATTGCCTTTATCTGATTTTAAGATAATTATGATTTTATTATGTTTTTAGGTTTTTTAAGGCGAGTTTTTCATCTTTGGATAAGTGACATGGAGGTGGTTTGGCATTTTTAAGGATTTTGACAATATCTTGTCTTATTTCTTCAGCTTCAATAAGATTAAGATATCTTATGGCTATTTCTATATTGCTAATTATATTGCCAAAAGGAATTTTTTTAGGGGCAATGGAAAAATTTAGACCCTTGTGAAGGAGGGATAAGGCAACACTATCTAAGCTCACACTCGACAGATTTACCACCACCGTGGGATTGTTAAATTCCGAATTCGGGTTGCTGAGGGATGGGTTAACAATTTTATTATGTGAATATCTAGGGTACGGGAGAGAGACCGAGAAGTTAGCTGCATGTTTTATGTGTCGGGAGGTGAGGTCTCTGGGTCGAGGGCTAAGGGAGACAGAAGCAGTGTTCAAGGACGAATTGGGGATGATAGGGTGGCTATTCTCAGGAGGTGAGGAAATGTCGATATTTTTAACTGTGTCAGATGCACGAGGTGTTGTGTCAAGGTTAGTTTGCAAAGGAGGGACAGTTACATATGGGTTCAAGACTTTAGAATTTAACAAGTTGATATTTTTGTGTTCATTCTGCACGGCTTTACCAGGGACGCGGTCACAGAGGGACAGTAATGTGCGATGGGATTTGTCATTCTTCATTGGAATTGAATTAGTGAAGGGGTCTCGAAGAGCTCTGTCCAGATTAATCTGCGTAGGAGGGATGGCTACATGCGGGTCCAATGCCTCGGATTTTAACAGGTTGACATTGTTATGTTCATTCTTGGACAGCGAGCTGGCATGAGGAGAGTGCTGGTTGCAGATTTCTCAGTAGAATTATTGATTTAATTCATTTCCATTTCCAATTGGTTATTTAGTTTGTTGTGTGTGAGATCAACAATTGTAAAGAACATTGGCTATTGTTGTCAAAGATCTCAGATTGAGGATCTTATTTATGCTTGATTAGTTTACATCAGTTAAAAGAGGAATGAGTTATTGCTACTGTATCCTCAACTGATAATTTCTGTTACTTTGCTGAATGAATGATTTAGTTTTAGAGCATTGAGTTTCCTTTAGTTGCAAGTGGGATTTATTAAAAGCATCCGTTTATTATTGTATTTGAAAGATCTATACTACATTTTAAGAAACATTACTCTCTGAGATTATAGCATGCACATATTGTGTACACTCTTAAAATAAGAGAACTTTCCCGGGTTGATAATTAGTGTGGGATAAATAGGAGTTTTAAAAGGCACCTTTTAGCACCCAACATTTTGGCGCCGTTGCCGGGGAGAGTGTTGCCATTTCACAGAGAGTGATGTGTGTTTGATATTTTTTGCTGGGAAATAATCGAGTATTAAAAATGAAAGGTAAGAACCTACGTAACGAGCAAGTAAAGTGCTTTCTCCTCTGCCCACTTTTCAACACAATTGCATAGAAATTGAAGTAGGAATTTTAGAGGTAGAATTTTTGAAAAAAAATCTTGTAATTCCACTCGAGTGGTGATGTAAGCACCACACATTTAACTAACCAATTGACAGGAACATTTGAAGGAGGATCCTTAAAGAAACACATGAAGAACATCTTCTATTATGGTAAGAAATGGCTCACATTGCAACTTTTGAATTCCCTATCAAAGATCTAGGAGGAGTGACACAAATGCACATAATTCCCCCATCGTCTCTACCAAATTTTCATGGTTTGAAAAATGAAGATCCAGATACATTCTTATTTGAGTTTGAAATACTTTGTAGAGGATATGATTATTGTACTAATGATCAAAAGTTGAAAGTGTTTCCTCTTACTCTAAAAGGAGCAGCTCTTCGATGGTTCATGAGCCTAGGTGGGAACTGCATCCAAACATGGGAGGACATGAAAAAAATATTCTTGAAGAAGTACCAAGACTACTGAAAATCCAATGAAGATATTTTCTGTATGATACAAGGGGAAGATGAAATCTTGGAGGACTATGTAGAGTGATTTCAATATAAACTTCAAAAATCAAAGCATAAGCATTTGGAAAAAGAGATCTTGAAAACACTCCTTCTTAAAGGAATCAAAGATGAATTTTTAGAACTCTTAAATCTGATATGAAAACGTGATGTTTTTCCATTATCATATGATGATTTTTGTGAATCGTGCATAAGATATTCAAGAGGAATTTCCAAGGCTGGTAAGAATTTCAAAGAAGATTATTCTTTCTTTTCCAAATTTACTACAAGAACAACAGACATAAGAGCTAAAATCAATGTTTTATTTAAAAATTTTAAATATTATTCCATTAGCTCTCTAAATTCACAATTGAATGTTTTGCAGGTTCAGAAAAATCAATAATTTGATGAAGTGTTTTGCCCTCATTACTGAAAGGAGCATCCCATAGATAGTTGTTCTTCCTTATCTAGGATGGAAGTGGCATATCAAAGAGATGGGGAAGATGCAACAAGGTCAAAACCATGGAAATCATGGCCTACAGGTATGGTTCAAAACACTTCCTCTCCATTCTCTTACTTGCATAATCCATTATGGAATACTTATATGTTAGGGTAGCCATGCCAATCTCAATATAACCACCACCAATCTTGTCTACAAGTTTGACATGGTTCATCTTATGATTGCATGAATACTCTCCCTCATCTTGTAGCATAAACACATCTTCCAGCTCTTCCACAACATCTTGCTTGCCCATCAAAATCATCCATTCAATCCAATCAACCACATCATCAAAATTCTCCATTCCCGACACAATTTCTTGCTCAACCCATTCCACACCCTCACCATAATAAAATAGTACAACATGCATACAGTGTTGAACTGCAAAATTTACTCACCCTTTCCACCCATTCTATCTCACATGCACCATTGGAGAAAACTTATACTCAGATTTAGAATGTCTGAAATCCAAAAATTGTAGAGGTTATGAAATAAAATGAAGTTTCTTCTAGCCTGCATCAAAATGTTGTTTTAAACACTCAAGAACTTCATGATATGATGGCTATTGGAAATCAAAAAAGTAAGGGATATATTGAAGACTAGTTTCACTCCATTTCTTTGCAGCATCACTCCATACTTCAACAATTTTTGGCACCATCTTTTCAAGGGAACCTTGCTTCTCATACCCTACTATTTATTAACATGCATATTTCAAATTTGGATATGTACATACTAGAGGCCTTATTTCGAAAATGGCTCCACTGGAAGTACTCTTATACGTAAGCATATTCAATTTTCAAAGAAGAGTAGGTTAGTGGAGAAAATAAATAAATAAGGACATAAATAAATACATTTTTATTATTATGTAAAAATAAATAAATAAATAAATAAATAATTGTTATTTTTTGCAACACGCTGTGAATATCAACATCAATGATAAATATTTTAATTTATTTGTGTATGTATATGTATTATATTGAAAATAAAAATTTTACAAACACTCATATTCATTTTTATCACTAATATGGAAAAATTGCTTGAATATCATATTTTTTGGCTTGAGGGCTTGATGAAATTTTTGAAAGCAGAGTTGGGACAGGAAGTTTTTGGAGGCCTAAATGACTACATTTTAAAAACTTGTTTCTATCTTAAGTATCCCTTGATGTATAATTTCCAACCCAATTTGAATCACTCCATTTGGATTTGAAACGAAAAAGTTATAACCAAAATATTGACAGGGTGTCTAGTAAGCAGCTCAGGAACAGAGTTGGGACAGCAAGTTTTTGGAGGCCTAAATGACTACATTTTTAAAACCTGTTTCTATCCTAAGTATCCCTTGATGTCTACTTTCCAACCCAATTTGAATCACTCCATTTTTATTTGAAACGAAAAATTTATAACCAAAATATTGATAGGGCGTCTAGTAGGCAACTCAAGAACAGAGTTGGGATAGTGTGTTTTCTGAGGCCTAAATGACTATATTTCTAAAACCTGTTTCTATAGTATATTCCTATATGAATATAGTTTACAAGGAAATTTTAATCACTCTATTTCGATATCTTATGATGAAAATATGACCCAAATACTGACTGTCTATCCTAAATCAACACTCTTAAAACTTTGTTTTTCTAGATGTTCATTAAAGTATTTGACCCATCAATTCTTCTTGTCTTCAAAACCTGTTTCTATTGGAGATAAATAAATGAATCTACTTTCATTTCCAATTTTAATCAGCTTAATCCATCATCAAAAGAAAAATTTATGCTTGAAATATCCATTGTTGGTCTAAGATAGATAATAGAAAATGACTCTATTATGTAGGTTGTTCTAAGTAACATTGACATATCATGTCATGGAATTTTTAAAACCTATTTTTATGGGAGATATACCTTTGAATTAGATCTCATATAGCTTTATAATTACTCAAATTGGACAAAAAATAAAGAAGTTATGATTAAAACACTACAGGTTAGCATGATTGGCCATTGCTCTCCCGCAGGTAATAAATTAATTTTACTTTATTTTTTTTCCGTGGATTTGTTCTACAAAGTAACTACTTGTTAGTTTTTTTGCATAATTCTTGGATTAAGGGAGCTCGATCACCTCTATTTCTCCATGATTTAATGTTTTATTGCAGGTAGACACTCGTTTTTTTGCAGGTCTTAGGAGAATAAAGAAGGTCAATTTATGGACGAGCGATTCTTGAAAGAAATTTTAATGACACAAGGGAATTTCATCCAATTCATTACCTAAAAGATTCATAACAGGACAAATGAAGAATTGATTCCCATTTGAAGATTCATGTCACTGCTGTCAATACATTTTTCCAAAAGATCATTTTTTTTTTCCATTGACAGATTGATATTCCCTTAGGAAATATCATCATAGTTGTTGTAACTTAACTTATTTATTTATGATCCTATTTTTAAATAAAGTGTTGTTTCTTTTCTGATTTATCTTATGTTTTTGTGTTTTAGGTGTTGATTCCTTCAAATTGCAGTTTATGCTCCATTAGCGATTGAATAATGAGGACCCCACCATGCAAGTTTCAATTGCAAAAGGCAATCCTTCGGCAACTTCATTTCTGTAAAAAGTTATTTCTTTTTAAACTGTAAATATGATTTTTTTATGTGTTTTTCTTTGTTTGTTTGCGGCTGTAAATATGAATGTTTTTCTCTGTTTTTCTATAAATATAATTTCTTTTCTCTGTTTTTCTATAAATATGATTTCTTTTCTCTGTTTTTCTGTAAATATAATTTTTTTTTCTTGTTTTTCTCTATTACTTTTCTTTTTACAATTGTCTTTATATTGTTTAGAGAAGTAGGGATGATTTCTTTGATGTTCCCTATAGGGAACACCAAGTTTCGCATGTTTCTCTTTTTGTTGTTCCTCTTAAGGAACAGTTGTCGTTCCTCTTAAGGAACAACAGTCGTTCCTCTTAAGGAACAATAGTTTCGCGTGTTTGTTTTTTGTTGTTCCTCTTAAGGAATAGCAGTTTCACGTGTTTGTCTTTTTGTTGTTCCTCTTAAGGAACAATAGTTGTTCCATTTAAGGAACAACAATTTCGCATGTTGATTTTTTTTGCTGTTCCTTTTAAGGAAAAACACTTTTTTGTGTATTTTTTTGTTGTTCCTTTTAAGGAACAACACTTTTTCGCATGAATTTTTTGTTGTTACTTAAAAGGAACAACAATTTTTTTTGGCATATTTTTGCTATTCCTCTTAGGGAACAACATTTTTTTTTTGGTGTATTTTTGTTGTTGTTCCTTTTAAGGAAAAACACTTTTTTTGGGTGTATTTTTGCTGTTCCTTCAAGGGAACAACACTTTGGGAATATTTTCAAGAACAACCCTTCCTCCCTCTTGTGCAATTATTCCTAATTCATCTCAACCTCTCATGAAGTACAATACTTTTATGAGGAAAAAAATTATGGAGCCTATTGAAGCAGGTAAATATACTTGACGTTATGATCTTTAACAAGACAGCTTCTGGATGATAGGTTTTTTTTTTTTTTTTTAAACAAACAAAATGAACACAATTATTTATATATTACTTTACTGTATTGATTTCTGCTGTATATGATACTGATTGATCATCTTTACCATGTTGGTTCCACTTCTCCTGGCCACAATTCTCTCTATCTATTATAAGTAATATTATGGGTATATTTTCTTTCTATTGACATGTTCAAACTTCTTCCACCATCCCCACTCTTAATTAGTATTGAGCCTCCCTCTATTTATCATAAAAGGTGTAAAAACAACAAAATCTTGTCTACAGATAGAGGATAGGGGGTCTCATTAAAGAGCCAGCCTACCATGTTCATAAGGTTGTAGCGAAGTGACATTCCCACCATGGCCACCACACCAGGGTTATAATCCATTGAATAGATACAATATCCTTGGAATAAGAGGTCTCATCACGAGCCGGCCTGATCACTTTTGCTACTTCCCAGTGAATGGTAGTGTGGTTATTTGGATACCACACTAGCACACTGATCTCTTCTGTAGAAAAACAATGGAATTCTCCAACTATAAATTGAGGATCCTAGCTCATATGGGTTAAAAAGAAACCCTGTCGAGGCTATGGACACCTGCTGGCAGCAGAGGCTCTGCTTATGGTTTTGAAGTTCTATTTTCAACATCAATAATTATTATAATACCCTCTTCCTACTTTTATTTTTATTAGAGAGATTATTTCCCTAATTTCTCCCTACTATGAACCTTTACGCATGAGTTAATGTTTTTTAATCAATTATATCATTTTCAGATGGAATATCGTCAGCAAGGTATCTTTTCTTGCATATTGTTGTCCTTTTTACTTACCACATTACCTATCATCAACCCAAGCATCTTATCTCTTATTCGTAACTATATTTATACACTTTTCCCTCATTATAACCATACCTCTTGATGTCCTATCATTTGATATGTGTGCTCTGCTTCATTTACTGTTGTATTGTTCGTTCCCTTGCCTTGTCGTCAGCACAACACTTTTTCTATGCTTTATGGTCATGGAATCCCTTTTTCAATTGGAAGGGGGAATGTATGCATTATGGATAGCACGCGATATAAGTACAGAATTTTTCCATAATTTATTGATTTGCCACAATATTCATACTGCATTTCTATAGAAGTTTTTCTGATTGAACTTTTGGCATACATCTTATCTGTTGTTCTTCAAAATTAACATGGTGGATTCAAGAAAATTGCATGCAGAATCATTATTTGGTTACAGAAGAACAACAAGTAGGGGGGGGGGGAATTCTATTCGCAGCACGACCACACTATTGCAACTAACAGCAAAGGTTCACGCAACTCGCGAATGCGCACAATTCTTCAGACATGATATGCTTGCATGGCTTCCACATTTTGCATCACTTTCAGTATCCGCTCAGACTACATCAGCTTCAACAAATGCCAGTCCCTACATGTCATTCCACTCTTTTTTTTGGAGGTAACACTTGAGGTAAAATAGCATAATTTTTTGATTTATTACGAATTTAGGAGAATTTCATGAAAATCCATTGAGCATTATTTATCATCATTCATTCCACATCTTTACCACTTCCCATTTTTCAGAGACATATCATCTTTCAGTTTGGGGGAGTGTTGATTTCCTTCATTTCTTTCTTATGACCATGTCACTAATATTCTTTATCATCCATTGATATTCTTATTCATTCTCAACACCTCTCTTATTCCATGTTGTTTTACACCAAGCATAGATTTCAACAAATTGTAGTAACCACCTCTCTTTGTTTTCTAGCATTGCATGAGGACATGCTAATTCTTCAGTTTGGTGGAGGAATTACTACACATGATGGATGTTTTCTACTTTCTTTCTCATTTAAGGCATACAATTTCATTTTTATACAGTGCAGAAATTGATTTGCATATATCTTTAAAACTATGAACTGAATTCTTGTGATTTCTAGATAACAAAGAGGTATCATTAAAATACACAAACCCAGATAATTTCACGCTAAATTAGTTCATAAAATTTTGAAAATTATGCACTATCAGCTACAGCCATTTTGTTTATATCTCATGATCCGTGCATCAAAACGATCTGATTTTTGGATCATAAAAGCATTAATAGAGTAGAAGTCTAGTTTTTTAGAAAATGGTTAATGAAGTTTGCTATTACTTATATCATATTTTGCTACAACTTCATATAGATATAGTTGAACATCAAATGTAAAAATTTCTATGCCTTCATCAAGATTGCTAAAATTGAATATTCATTATTTGAGGAAAAAATCATTTGTTCCATCCATTTCATGAGTTGGGATGAATTTTTGTTTTTTGTTTTGTTTGGTTAACACATGGGTTTTGTCTTTGGGTTGCATAAGGACATGCAATATATTCAGTTATGAGTTTCATGAGGACATGCAATATATTCAGTTTGGGGGTATGTTGGGTCGCTAATATGTTATTATTATTATCACTTTTTAACACCTATTTTATCCATTTCTACTCTTTTTTATTATGTCATTTATCATAATGTATCATATAATTCCATTTTATAATTATTTATGCTCTTATGGATAAATATTATTTCTTCTCATTTATTTTTAATAAATCGATGATTATGCATGATTTTACTAATTATGGTTTATTAATAAATTTGTTGTAACATCACTCACCATTTTAGCCTCCAAGATATTTTCTAGATTGTAGAGTTGATCTCCAGCTCATCATTAAATATGCCAACTCAGAAATTCGCTAGAATAAAAAGTGACAGTTTTTCATTGGATGTATTGGGCAAATGGAGAAGAATCTGGAAAATCCGAAACATGGGTTTTGTCCAGAACGGACCGAATTAATTTATTGAAGAACAATTTGCCCAAATTTGGCCTGTATTGAGAGAAACGGAAGGTTCTCTGAGGAAGATTTTCCTAGATTCACTGTTGTTGTCATTTTCCAAATTCTCCCAGTTGTAATACCAAATTCGACCTGTTTCTATTAAATGATTGATGGAAGGATATTTCAGATATGATATTGATGATCAATTGGTTGTGAGAAATCCAATTTTGTAATAGGAATCATTTTTAATCATATTGGTTGTAACTTCTCTTTACTCTATGTGTATTTAAATCAGAACAGAGATCAGAGAAGGCGGGGTTATTATGGGGATTCATGCTGGATGATTAGAGAGAGAATTAGATGGATTATTAGATTAGAGATAGATAGGATAGGATAGGAGGAATGGGAGAATTACTATTGAAATTGTAACTTTGATCATCAACTCTCGCTATTGAAGCAGAGCACGAACTTGTTGTAGCGATTATGCAATAATGAATATATAAAAACAGTTGCAGTTCCTTCACATCTCCTGAAGTAATCTGGTGGTATTCACCGACAGCTAAGGGCTCAGCTCCTGGTGGATCTACTTGCCGTTCCTATACCATATAGTGTGGTTTGCCTTATTTCTGATTTTTGCAAGTGTGGTTTGTTTAATGATTACTTTTTGCAATTGATTTCAATTGCTGTTCTTTTCCCTCATAACAAGATCATTTCTTTCTGCAAGTATATTGTTGTGTTGCTCATTATAATTACAAAGCTTCAATTTTCATTTCAGTAACTTAGTTTTGTTATTGATTGCAGTCACATAAGTGTTGTTGTCTATTTCTAATATATAGCGTTGCTGCTCATTTACTTTCTGCAATCATTTAGTTTTTCCTTTTAGCATTCTTATAGTTAGCATAATTATCTCATTTCCATCAGTTGCAGTAGCATTATTGATTTAATTCATTGCCATTTCCAATTGATTATTTAGTGTGTTGTGTGTGAGATCAACAACTGTAAAGAACATTGGCTATTGCTGTCAAAGCTCTCAGATTGAGGATCTTATTTATGCTTGATTAGTTTACATCAGTTAAAAGAGGAATGAGTTATTGCTACTGTATCCTTGACTGATAATTGTTGTTACTTTGCTGAGTGAATGATTTAGTTTTAGAGCATTGAGTTTCCTTTAGTTACAAGTGAGATTTATTAAAAGCATCCAATTATTCTTGTATTTGAAATATCTATACTACATTTTAAGAAACATTACTCTCTAGGATTATAGCGTGCACATATTGTGTACACTCTTGAAATAAGAGGGCTTTCCCAGGTTGAGAATTAATGTGGGATAAATAGGAGTTTTAAAAGGCACCTTTTAGCACCCAACATGTTCAAGTTGGTTGATGTGGGATTCCTTAAGGCCCAACTTCCAACGGATCTTGTCCCATTTAATTCAACACCTTATCTCATACCAAGATCAGATATTATTTTGAGTGCCTTGGAACTTGCACACATTAATGGAAAGCCTCCTCGTTGATAACAATGAGAATACAGCAATGTCTCTTGATTTTCAGATCTTGCAGGTGACTCGACTTCAACACATTCATTCATCCATGTTAATATGCACTCAGGTACCTTGACACTCATTTACATTATCAATGAGTTACCTCACATTGGTTAACGATTTCATCAGTGATCAGTAATCCAATGATTTCTTTCCATTCTCGCCTTCAACAAATTTATTTGCATGATAAGAATTGTACCATGGATTTTTGTTTTGATGAAGACTATATGGTTCAATGGAATCAACAACAATTTGCAGCAATTCGTTTTCTTGTTTCTTGTAGCAGCATGATGGAACCACTACAATTATTTTTCATTCATTTCATTTTAAAACAAATCAATAAAATTGGGTCTATTTCAGTTAATATGAATTATTTTTCATGGTTTCTACTTCAGCACACATCACATAGTCCAAATCAACATATTAGACTAAAATAAAACAACTTTCGAAAGAGACTGGCATTTTCTGCAACAACTACATAAAGTTGCATTTTCTGTAGCTATTGTTGTAACATCCTGATTTTGGTTGTAACAGTTTTTCTAGATGTAGTTTTGGCATAGATATTACAATAAATTGGAGCAGACAAAAAAAAGTATGATTATGGAGGCACAGGTATTCTACGGATCTGATCAAAGTGCAATGGTTGTAAAGTACGATACCATCTTGACATGAAAGCTTTTTCCGTAGTTGAATGTTAGGAGGATCAATGACATCTTTGGACAATGATGTCTCCCATAGTGCCACCCAAGGATACCCCTTTGCATGGGGAGGGGTAATCCAAGGTACCACTTCCTTTTTGGAAAAGAGGTGTTGAGGTCAACAAAAAGGAAGCCTTAATCGAACCATGGGTCGCCGACCTGAGGGATCGGGGACCTAGATGTGATGGGTTTAGCATAGGAATGTTGGTGGGAGGTGACTGAAAACTGATGATGGGGATTTAGTGGCCCGAGGTTGGAGTATAATTTTGCAGCTTGGTGGTAGTCATAGTTATTTCTGAAGGGAAAATCCCTGGAGTTAGTAGGAAGTCCAGGGCGAGTGTAAACTTGGCTATGAGTGTCATGATGGTGCATGCGTTTGGGTGAAATACTCCGACCAAGGGGAATGAGGTACTTCTGCCATGGGAGGAAAGATGAAATATGAGGGAGAAGGGGTGAAGTGCACCATTTGTGGTCTTTGTACACTTACCAAAAGAATAAAATAATAAGGTTTGGTTTGTACAAAACACAGAGAGGGGTACCCTAAAACATGAAAGTTTTTTCTCACTGAAGGTGTGAGGATGGTGTTTTTCTGGGGGTGGGGGTCCCATTGGTTGGTCTCATGTGCGGGGTTGATAAAGCAGATGAAGAAATGTCGCAGATGGGATTATGCTTGTGGGGGTATGGTGGGAAAATGCGATGCGTGGAGGTGTGCTTTCAATCTGCTTGTACAACCTGGTCGTCCAAGAAGGGAGTTTCAGTTTGAATGGTAAACTTGACCTTATGCATGATGAATGGATGGGAACAAGGTGCTTCCTGGACCGAAGTGGTATGGCCATGGCATCACTTTTGCTGTGATATATGGTCTACTTTGGGTGATGAGCGCCATGGAGGGGAGGCTCTACCGACCAACGCGAATGTTTATATGTGCAGGGTGAGGTGATGATAAATGTAGTTGGATATAAGGACCCTATGGTTTATTTCTGATGCAGAAATGATGTCAGGATATGCAAATTTTTATGGGACTCTATCATGCTGGGGGTAGAATGATACCTTATCTGGAACCTTCAGTAGATGGTGTTGTAAATGGCTTGCGGGTTCTTCCTACAAAAAAAACCACCTCAAGTGAAAGCATCTTCTTTTCATCAAATATTATTGAAAGGCATGAGCTTTAAAAAGGAAGATGGGAGAGGGCATACCTATCGGTGCTGAAAATTTATTTTTCCTAGAAAGCGAATGTGTGGCATCGCTTTCGTTCATCATGGCATACTGATGATGGTGCAACTTATGGTTTGCAGGATGGACCTTCTGATCTCCTGTTATGGACCTCCGAAGTTCTTGAAAAGGGCGATAAATAGGGAATTATGGCCCTAATCCTATTCAATTGTACTTGTTGAGTTTTGGGAGACAAAAGGTGCTTGCAGAGCCTTTTTTTTCATTGTGGTCATCCCGTGTATTAGATACTAGCAATATTATTCCAAGGTAACTTTCATGACGTCCTGCATTTTAATTTTTTCAACCTGATGGTGCCGGGGGTCGTACAAATTGGGTGTACGACCTCAGAGTGACTTTTTCCCTAGATTGTGCGGGTGATCTAGGAAAAAGAGCGCCTTCATTGCATGAAATTCTGAGGGACAGGCGCGTGAGGGCGCATTGTTCCCTTCTTTTTTTGCGCAAAGGCGCGCCTGTGAAGAATACAGGCACGCGAGGGTGACAAATTTTTTTTTATTTTTTGTCTTTTTTTGATGTTTTTCCCTGTACTGATGGGTGCCTATGTTGATGACATCTTGGTATGGAGAGAGCATGTCTGGCCCGAGATCCAGACCGCTCTAGCTGCTGATGCTGGGGCGTGTCATCAATTGGCCGCATGGGGCCTTCTGAAATTTGTTGAAAATGAGTTTCTGCGGTCGCAGGACCATTTATTACGTTACATTATACATCACTAGCGCAGGAGGCACAACATGTTCATGTTTCAAGGGACAAACCTAGTGATCTGTCCTGAGACTGATATCTATTTCATGACTAGGTTACAACCTTAGGGGGAGGTTTTGAGATACCCACTCTCCTCTGGGAGAGTGAACCTAGATAGATTCCAGAGGTGCCATTATGGAGGGGCGCCTCTCACTGAGGGATGCATCAACATTGCATCAGACATAGATGTGGCATAGCATGTGCTTTGGCAGTGATTGTGCAACTGGTGAGGTCATTTTCTCTGCATCAGGAATTTGGCCCGCAGGTTGGATTTTTGCATCGGTTGAGGTCCAGGCATTTATTTGACTTCACCCGATTCTGTTTTGATGGTATGGTGTCGCAATTGAACAAGGTCCAACATGGATCGAATTCATTTGTGTATGCCAATATTTTATGTAGCATCATGTATGAGCGGGTGGTGCTGCTGAGGCCGGTGGTGGCGGTGCCCATTGGGGGGCCACGGGAGCCACAGATGAGGAGGTGGGCTTCGGTGATGCCATGAGGCAGTGGTGGCATGGTGAGGCGTTACTATAATGCCACGACAGAGGCCTAGTTTGAGGCCAAACCACAAATTTTCTTGCCATACCTATATGCAGGGATGGACTTCCAAGGTCACCCAGACATGGGTCTCCCTTTCGATTATGTTTGGGGACCTGCAAGTATGTGTTATATTTTTCTGCATTTGCTTGATTATTTATGTACTTATGTGTTTTGCTATCGACACTGACATTATTTTTGTTACTCGTGCAGATATTGGCGAGGTAGGTCGCCCAATGGCCCGATTGGTGGGTCACGATCCGACCTCAAGGTGGTCAGGGAGGAGGTGATGCAAGTGGACCAGGCGATGGTGCCGGTGGACCTAACGGAGATGGTGTTGGCCCCTCTAGTGAGGGTAGCATCTCGGCTGCAATAGAGGTTGCGGCCAAGCGACCTCGTGCTGATGCGGCTGAGGCGCGCAATGCAGTACTGACAGCTCAGGTGGCTGCTCTTGAGGACTTTCTAGGTCGAGTGGACTGCTTGACCCAGGGTATTCTTGCTTGAGGTTTCATGGACGACTTCGAGGAGGTTTGGTTAGAGACAGTGATGGCCCACGAGAGGGATTATCGGCCCACTCTACGTCGGGTGGCGATCGCGGTGGTGACAACAGCTTCGGTGGTGGTACTAGGAGCAGTGGTGTGTCCAGGTGCCCCTCTTGAGCGGGCACCCCCCTAGAGTAGTTTTGTACACAGGGAAAGCAACCATTATGAGGATACTTCCCTTATTTTTAAATGACTTTTGTATCTTTGGGCTGGCCAATGGGCCATCGACACTATTTTTGTACTCAGATACACATATTTTTTGATATATATATGAGAGATGTTTTTTACGTGTAATATCCCAAAATAGGGAAAATACGCAACAATAAGAATATCTTAAGAAATTATAAAGTTGGAGCTAAAACAATATGTAAACACAACAATGGAGTAGCAGTGATAAATCAACTCATAGAGTGTGAGAAGAACTCATAGCCATCTTATTAAGTTACAACATAAAAATGTATACATGGTCTGAAGGAAAGAGCTACTCAAGATAGGCAAAATCAGCCTCAAGAAACAAGTACATAAAATATGATAAAACACTGCTACATAAGAGTGCCCAAGGCTATGAATGCACAGTTTTATAAAGATAAATTTCTGCTAACATATTTCAATACATATATATACAATTGTATGGCTCATACAACATTGGGAGAGAATATATATGCTCACAAACACTATCTCAAGACAATCTTGGAAGGATTGGCTGGAATATGAAAAACTACAAAATGTCGAAGTTGCAGGGTAGTAGCTACAACTCAAGAACTGGAAATGGATGGAGATGGCTGAAGATGCTGCATCAAATAAAAATAAGTCCTCCAATGGATCTTCCAAGTGAAAGGCTGATCCTAACACTGAAGATTTCACCTTCCGATAATCACCGCAATCCCTCACTACAAATACCTTATGAAAATAATGCAGTCACTGAGGGATACTATGTTGTAGGTGCAAGAAAAAGAGTTGGCCAAGTGCCAAGATATGCAATATGCTCCAAGGGCTTCCAAACTGATCTCTCAAAGGAAATAGAGCCTCCTCCTCTGAAAATAAGTGCTGGAAGTGGTGTTGTGAACCCTCACTACAACACCCTGCAACACAACGTTATACTGCAGCAAAAATAACACTATAGATGAAGGAGGATGCTTGACCTCAAGCCTGGATGTGAGAAAAATTAGTACAAATCCTTCAAGAGACCTCTCAAGAAAGGAGAAGGATTCCTAAACAGGAAATCCTTGTGCGAAGTAGCATTGCAACTCTGCTAAACAGCAGGAGAATGCACAAAGTCTAAATAGACAATGAAATCAGTATTCTAAATCATGAATGACAATAGCTGCCTTGCCCTCCTTTTAAACAAGTGAAAGCCCTCTCCACATGGGTCCCACTCATTAGGGTTTCCTTCAACAAATAACCCTCCTCTCATTCATACTACGTTGTCTCTCAAAGTGTTCTCCACCTCCTATCCCAGTGTTGTTGACTTGCTCAAACTTGACCTTGTCTCCATGCAAATGTCCTCTTTCACACATAAGGGTGTGAAATCCAGCTCTTATGACTATCCCCTTACCAATTATGAGGGACTTTATTCATGTTTTTACTATGCATGGGCTTCCTTACCCGTTTATTTAGCTGCTAGGTGATAAAAATAAAATTTAATATTCCATTTAGTTGTGTGCTAAAGTGGGAATATTACAGTCCTCCACTCCCAAATGTTTCTTGTCCTCAAGCAACTACAAAGATAAAAATGAGGATCCTTCTTGAGGCATGAGGTCTGATATGAATTAGGATCTAGCATCCCCATATTAAGCTCCCATCCCCAAGCAATCATCCATACAAAATGAGTTACCTTCCAACATGGAAACTCCTGAAAATCCTCTTCCACCTTTGGCTCCTGCAATGTAGGTGGGCTAAAAATCTGATATTGGTAGCCAAAATAGCCTACCCCACATTGTCCTTCTCTCCACTTAGGATAAGTGCAGAGTATATGTTGATCTTGGGCTTCAATAATATTTCCCTCAAGTGGCAAGATGAAGACTAGACCTCCAAGGATCCCTCCTCCAACATTATAAAGCATGCTGGCCCAAATCACCTCATATGTGATGAGTTGGAAGTCACCATCATATGGCATCCAATAAATCCCATTGCTCACTTCATAAAATAACAAGTGTTTGGCTATGGTGGCCATACTACCTCTCATGCTCCCATTAGAACATGCAATGCAAACAATGTGGGAAATCTCTCCCTCAAGGGACACATCCAACCAATGTTACATTCCCCCAATCATGCTCCCAATAAAAGCAAGAACAACAGCAACATAAGGAACCATAATGAGAACCATACTTGCTGCCATATGTAGCAAGGGAGAAGGACAATGGTCCCTCAAATGTAAGCAACTCACTTTGACCCTCAACTGCAAAAGAGACAAAAAGTGTGGTTTCTCAACCACTTGCTTGTTGTCCCACTCTCCTCATATGGTTGAAGAAAGTGAATGATGTATGGTACCAAGTGAGCATGTCCTCCATAGTACATCTCCTCCCCAATTCCTCCTAGGGAATGGTCATCAATAATGCTCATGGCCTCAAGTAGACCATGAGGTCTAGAAGGAAGAATGTTCCTTCCTTGAGCAATATCTTGTACATATGTGGTTAAGGTATACATATATACATTATACAATTCATTATGCAAACAAACAATACCCTCACCATATACTTTGCTCATAAAAATGGAGTGGCTCATAAATGAGTCTCCTCTTATCTTCAAAGAGGAAAGAGGTGGTTGTGCTAACTCTTCCAAAGATTTATGTAACTCCTCCATCTCTACATGATCCATGCATCTCCTCAAATGCTGATATATCTCTTCCTCAAAGCCTTCCCAAAAATACCCCTCCATGATGGTATAGATGCTCTTATTGAATAGGTATGGCTGCAGAGGAAATATCCATGAGTTGCTTGTAGTAACTTCTCCTTGAGCTTGGAAGCTCCAGATAAGAAGATCATACCATGGTAGTAGATGACCCCATATCTGACTGAATATCCCTTCTCGTGAAATTGGTCATCCAATATCATGCAAGTGAAAATATCCTTGGAATACTCCACCAAAAGTTGGGAGTTCCAATATGGATCTATCCTCCATAGTGATAGCACTGATGATCTCTTATGAAGAACATATGTCATATGGTCATCCTCCTCTTTGACATCCCTCATGCCAAAGATGCAAGTTGGAAGGTTGCTATCCTTCCCCTGCTGCTTCTGCCACAGCGCAGAATCTGAAATGAGAGTGGGTAAAGATGATGTTGAGAGAATGCCTCTCTCCTCCTTGAGTCTACCCAAGACTCTCAGCACTGTAAAATGACCTCCCAAGGTCTCCACTCCTCTCAAATCAATGAATGGTGCCTCAAAATTTGAAGCATCTCTCATCATCTGCTGATCTGGTGGTCTCCTTGGTGAAATTTCTCCATGCAATGAGACATTATCATCAAGAGTAGACTACATATATGAATGGACAGACTTGTCCCTGCTCTCACTACACAATCTAGTCTCCCTCTTAGGTGCATCAACCTCATGAAATATACAGGGGTGTGTGCTCCTCATCACATGATCCTGGTCATCCTCCCTATCTCCTCCTTGCATATCCATAGGTTCACACCCTATCATCATTGGCACATGTGAATCATGAGTTGTGCCTTGATCTCCACATGTGAGATCCTAGGGAATTCCTTGCAACAATACAATAATCCCTCTATTTGTATCAAGAACTTCCTCTTCCTCTACATGAGGTGCTAGATAAACTCTAGACATGACAGCATTGTTGCCCTCCTCCTCATCAACATGTATGGGCAACCTCTCAAGAATTGGATCCTCTCTTGAAATAGAGATCTCTATGTCTTTTTTTTTAGGGAAATTAGATAAATTTCTTGCCTCTAACAAGGTATGATGTAATATTTCAGCCTCCTCATTGGTTTTCTGAAGTGAAATGGTGTTTATAGTTCCATCCATCACATGCAATATTTGTGTTTGCTTGAGTTTGTCTTTATTCACCACATGTGTTTCAGGATTCTTTCGATCAAATCTTCTCACCAATTTTTTAATGAAACTTGCATAAGAAGAAGCATTTGCATTATTTAAAGAAAAATATTCAAATATACACCATGCATAGGCCTTACCTCCAAGATGCAGTGCTACAACTCTGATGGCTTCATCTTCATAAATTTGGTGCTGCTACAAAAAGGTGTCTATTTCTTCCACCCAAGCTCTAGTTGAACATGTAGGTGACCCATAAAAAGTAGATAAGAGGAAACTACTCTGATTATGTTGCTTGCTTCTTCCCACCTTAATCTTTCAAAACTACAGAAAACTGATATGATCTCTAAACTTTTGATTTTGAGACTCATACTATTACAAAAAATCACTAAGAGTTTTCCTCTTATCCATTCCTTCTTCTTCCATCTCTCTCATGGAAATTCTGGGCATGTGACTAAGTTGTGCATCATTGTGTGTGACTGCATTCTCACACTCATGATGTGAAATTCTATAGTTTGATTCAGATTCAAACCCTCTTGGAGACATGCACATCTCCCTTCTTATCTTCTTGAAATCTTCATGAATGCTCTGTACAGATCTTGGAAGAAGCTTTGTAAGCCTATCTTCCCTTATTTCTCCACATAATGGAGTCTTCATCTTCTATTTTCTTGTTATTATGTTGGTTGTGTTATTTCCTAAATATACCTCAGGCTGAAAAAGGCAGAGTTCAGGGTAACATCAAACCACGCTCAGTCTGGTAGCTAGCCCTACCAGAACAGGAGAGGGCTCTCTCTGGGTCAATCTCAGCAAAAATAGTCAATAGGACTTGAGATGACTTGAAATTAAAGCTAATTTTAGGCTAGGTATATAAGTAAAGGAGTTTGATTTTGTTTTTGGGGTTTTTGTTGGATCAAAGGGAAAGGCAGTTTTGGGTGCGGGGGTTAGGCCTAGTTTTTGCAGAGTTCTGATTGGGGCAAGGAAGGAAATTGTTTTGATGCTTTAGATTGAGTGAATGGATGGATCAGACTGGTGAGGAGCTGAAGAGGGCAAGAGGGTCTCAAGAGTCCTTCTCAAACAGATGAAAACATGAAAAATTAAACAAAACTAAAGGCAGAGCAGAGCAAACCAATGAATTCCACCTTTAACACTGATTTGTTTAATCTAAGAAGAAAGGAGAGTGGAGATGATACACATAAACATCAATGAACTTACAGTTACATAGAGAAACACACCATCAAAACACAGAGCCACATGGATCCCAAAAAGTGCTGCAAACCCTGGTCTATTCCTTTGCCAAAAGTGCAGAAATGAAATGTACAATGAAGTGCCAAGCAATCCCAAGTGTCCAACCCTGAAAATTACTGAGAAAATACATCATATATACAAGCCTAACCCATTCCCATGCCTCTAGGGGTCGAGCTCATCATTCTAGGAGCTTTTTCAACCATATCTAAACTAGGAACTAGAAAATAGGCCATGAAACAACTTGCCTCTATATGCTAGGAAACTGATCCATTCACTTACATTTCACCTTTTGGTGAATGAATCTTCTAGAATGATTAAAAATGTGCCAAAATTACATTATGGACATGAAATTACATCAAGGTACATAAAAAATTACATGAAAAAGTGAAACTAGCTAAAACTAGGCGAAATTCTGAGCAGCTGTGTGAAAAATAGGCCAAAATTCTCTATGCGCCGTGCCCAAAATTTCTATGCGTAGCACAAGTTTGGAGCTAATTTTGAGGCCCTTCCCGAATTCCAAATGTTGGAAAAATACTGAGAGGGGGGGGGGGGGGGGTGAATCAGTATTTAGGACTTACTCAAACTTTTACTTTGTCATTCTCTAAAAACCCATACGCTACTTTGCTAAAGTCAACTAGTGTATACACGCGGATATCCTTCATAAAAATCGCATATATATAGAGATCTTATTATGCCATTAATTCTTTACTTAGATATATGCAACATTCATTCTTCTGATGATTAGATAATAGTAAGCATGTGCAGTAATAACAGAATAACCCATCACACATAAGCATCACACAAGAACACCAGGATTTAAGGTGGAAACCCAAGTCGGGAGAAAAACCACCGTTGTCGTTGTCTCAGTCTTCAATATTTATTATATAAAGAAAAAATGTTACAACCATGTACTGGCGTAGACTCATACCAGCACGTAGGCACCCACCTGTAGAAGGCTAAAACCTTCTCTCATTTACCAGCCTCTCCTGGAAGGGAGCTACAACCCTCAGCACCACCATGGACCACGTTTCATCAATTTCCAGGCTGGATCCAATAGCTTCCACACAACATACCTTGCAGGCCACCAAATTTACTTATTTTCTTCAGAGGTGCATCCTTAATTCAGCAATCTGTTACCCATACCAAACAGATATACTTCAGAGTGAAGTATTCATTCACAACGCTTATACGTTCTTCATGATTGAACCAGGAATTAATCATCATCTGATCTAAAGATCTTGATCAATCATCATATTCACAAGTGCGCCATAGATTCAGATATATCAGAGTTTATTCATATAGATATCTCTAAAAGAGATTCGTTTATTATCGACCCTTTCACATGCACACCCTTCTTCATGATTCTCATCACCTTATATAGCTTTTGCTTTTAATAAAACCTTGGGTCAAAACCACGAACCGCTAATGGTATTCCTGGACGGGGTCCAACAATCTATTATAGTCATGACCTCCCCAAAACATACAAAATTGCTTTTACAACATGAAACGACCCAAAAAGGAACTTTAACTCCACCATATGATTAATAAATCATTTACAATGGATTGGCGTGGTCATAATCTTTAAAACTTAGCTCTGGCCCCCCACCTATATGGTTAACAAGCCAATAAAATTCCAGCACTGTACACTGGATAATCCTTCGTGCATCTTCATCAAGCGAACACCGTCCGATGACCCCTTCCCAGATCAACGGTGCTCATCAATTTCACTGGACATCCGTGGTCGAACAATAACGCGCGATGGTGCGTAGTGACAGGCGGTTTTGTAGAGTCGTACACGGACGCGTGTCACCCGATCAATGGAATTGCTACCCAACCGGAAATTACCGCTTATCCCCAAAAGGTGGTGCGAAATGGGAAAATCGGCTTCATAAAACCTGCTTTCACTGTTTATTCCGCACGTGATTCCTTTCCTTCGCTTAGTGCCGCTGACTCAGCAATAAAATATATTCATATAACCTTTTGGTTATTTTAAAGCTTTACACTTCCCCCGTAACATTACTTTTAATCAAATTTCAATGAATTTTAACCCGGACTTCAATCCTTAACCCCGGGCCCACATCGCATTTATCCATTTGCAATGTGCGATATGCAATGGCGCGATCAAACAAAAGTGCGCAAAGTTAACATTTCGATTTGCGATGGGATCGCATCGCAAATTGGTGATCAAACATAGGGTGAAACACTTTGTAATATGCGATGGTGCGATGGTGCGATGGTGCGATGATCACATATCGCAATTATCCACATCAACAAGACATTTAAACACAAAAACTTGCGATCTTGTGATTTGCGCTAAAGTGGTGGGGACCACTTGTCCTCCCTTTTTAGAAATTTAAAGGCTTTGGTTGTTTTATTCAAATTTCTTCTGCAAGAGGACTTTGCCCATAACAAAAAATAATTCTCCTCTGCAATATTTAGCTGCGACCCATCAACAATCTATTCTCTATCTATTTTTCCAAGTCTTTACCTTTGTTCTCCGCAATTCTGCTGTTCTTCTTCGTTGCCCATGCATTCTCCTTTGCCACATCCTTTTCCATCAATGACAATATTCCCAAAATATCCCCCTTTGGCATTGATGGCAATACTCTTCCTCTGATGACCTTATAGATTCCCTTTGTTACTTTTCCTCCCCCTTTGACATCAATGGCAAAGAGTTTGAACCGACAGTGCCATGCTCCCCCTAAGATCATGCTGCATCTTCAAACATAATATGACCAACAATGCATCCTCCTCATATGACCAATGCTCCCCCTGAGCCTGTGCATTTAGAGATTCCTGACAGAACTTCACAACCAATGTAGTCTTCTGTAATTAAGTAGAGCTGATCCTCTGCATGGCAGAGACTACTCCCAGTTTTTGTCTGAGATATTCGAATGCTTCCCTGGGTAGAGGTTTGGTAAATATATCAGCAACTTGTTCTTTGGAGGAAACATATTCTAATTTCACCTTTTTCTCAAGCACTTGTTCTCGTAAGAAGTGATATTTGATGGGAATGTGCTTGGTCTTGGAATGCATAACATGATTCTTTGAGATACTGATGGCACTTGTATTATCACACATAATGGAGATAGGGGGTGAACATTTGATTTGAAAATCTTGTAGGGTTTGCATCATCCAAAGAATTTGAGTGCAACATGATGCTGCAGCCACATATTCTGCTTCTGCTGTAGATAAGGCAATGGAGCTTTGCTTCTTGCTAAACCAAGATACTAACCGGGGCCCCATAAAGAATGCACCACCACTAGTGCTTTTTCAATCATCAACACTTCCAGCCCAATCTGCATCAGTGTATGCATGAAGAGTACGATCAGCATTCTTTGGATACCATAGTCCAAAGTCTTGAGTTCCCTGTAGATATTTGAATATTATTTTCACAGCTTGAAGATGAGACTCTTTTGGATTGGCTTGAAATCGTCCAACAATCCCAAATGCATGCATGATGTCTGGTCTTGTCCCAGTGAGATAAAGTAGACTTCCTATCATAGATCTGTATTCTGGTTGATTTACGGTGGGGGAATCATCATTAGAACTGAGATTGCATTCGGTTATCATTTGTGTACTTACAGGTTTTCAATCTTCCATGCCATACTTCTTCAGGATTTTCTTGAGATACTTTGCTTGTGATAAGAATATACCATATGTTGCTTGTTGCACTTGCAAGCCAAGAAAGAATGTTAGTTCCCCAAGTAAAGACATTTCAAATTCTTGCTGCATATTAGAAGCAAATTTCTGACTCATAGACTCTTCATTACTTCCAAAAATGATATCATCAACATATACAACCACAATCAATAGTTTGTCATTTTCAGTTTTTGTGTATAAGTTGCTATCAGCAAACCCCTTTGAAAATCCTTGTTGATGAAGATATTTGTCAAGACGATAGTACCATGCCCTTGGAGCTTGTTTGAGACCATATAGAGCCTTTTTAAGTCTACAAACAAGTTTTTCATCATTTCCCAAAATGAATCCTTCTGGTTGTTCTATATAAACTTCTTCCTCTAGATCACCATTGAGAAAGGCAGATTTAACATCCATTTGATAAGCTTTGATTTGTTGGAAGCTTGAAAACGCAACAAACATTCTTATGGCTTCAAGTCTGGCTACAGGAGCAAAGGTTTCTTCAAATTCTATACCTTCTTGTTGAGCATACCCTTTGCACACAAGTATAGCTTTATTTCTTATAACATCCCCATTCTCATTTAACTTGTTTTTGAATATCCATTTAGTTCCAATGACATTTTTGTCATGAGGCCTTGGTACTAACTCCCAAGTGTGATTCTTTTCAATTTGATCAAGCTCTTCGTTCATGGCTTGAATCCAACATTCATCTTTGCTGGCTTGAATGACACTGTGAGGTTCAACCATGGACATAAATGCAAGATTGATAGAAGATCCCACAAGAGTCCTTCTTGTTTGTACACCTGATTCCTTTTCTCCCAAAATTTGAGATTCTGGATGATTCTTTTGAACATATCTATATGGAGCCTTTTCAGACAGCTCTTCTTTAGGTTCTTCACTGGGTGTACTGTTTGTATCATTACTGTTTGATGTAAAAGGATATGTGTCCTCATCATCTTCATCTGTTGTTTGCTTTTCTTCTTTTGGGGCTGCAGTAGACTCATCAATAACAACATCAATACATTCAACAATCTTTCAAAGTCTTTTATTGTAACATTTATATGCCTTACTCCTAGAGGAGTAACCAAGAAATATTCCCTCATCAGCTCTGGGTTCAAACTTGCAAAGTTTTTCATCATTATTTTTGATAAAGCATTTGCTCCCAAAAATTCTAAAATGCTTTATAGTGGGAGGATTACCATACCAGAGTTCATATGGAGTTTTATCACTATTTACATGAACATGTGCTTTGTTGAGAATGTTTTCTGTTGTATGTGCTGCTTCTCCCCAAAATGTGTCAGGTGTTCCGGAATCATCAAGCATAGCTCTAGCCATTTGTTGAATTGTTCTGTTCATTCTCTCTGCAACACCATTCTGTTGTGGAGTGCCAGCTACAGAGAACTGTCTTTTTATGCTGTCTTGTTCACAGAATTCAAGAAATTCTTTGGATGTATATTCTCCTCCTCGATCAGATCTAAGACACTTGATTTTTAATTCTAATTCATTCTCCACTAGTGCTTTGAAAATCTGAAATTTCTCAAATGCTTCATCTTTGTGTTTAAGTAGCCCAATCCAACACATTCTAGAGAAATCATCAATGAATAAGATATAGTATTCTTCACCACGGGGTGAATTTTTCCTCATAGGTCCACATATGTTAGTATGAATGAGTTCAAGAGGCTTACTTGATTATCCTTCCTTGGCATTAAATTGCACCCTGGTTTGCTTACCGAATTGGAAAGATTTGCATATGATATTTTCAGGTAGAGTAATATTGGGAAGATCACGAACAGCTTTAAGTCTGATTGATTTGTTGATTTGAGAGAAGCTCAGATGCCCCAACCTTCTATGCCATAGCCAATTTTCTGAAGATTTACTCAAATAACATTGTTCTTTGGGGTTCTTCAATATATACAGGTTGTTTGGAGTTATTTTTCCTTTTATAATTGCTTTACCTGTATCAAGATCACGTACCACACATTCTTTTGAACTAAAGACAACTTCAGTTCCTTGATCACACATTTGACTTACACTTAACAAGTTATGCTTTAATTCATCCACATACATGACTTCATTAGCTTTCACCTTTTCTTTTAGAAAAACAGACCCTTTTCCCTTAATGACCGCAGGAGTATCATTTCCAAATGTAACATTCTTTTCCTTTTCTAGAGCACTATATGCAAGAAGTTTGTTTTTGTCACCTGTCATGTGTCTTTAGCATCCACTATCAATGTGCCATTGGTTTTCTTCATCTTCTGAAAATAACGCTATGCCACAATTTTCAACCTGTAATTCCTTCTTTTTCCATACTTTGGAGCTTGAAGGAACATGTTCTTTTGGCTGAACTTTGCTCCTGCATTCAGATTCTTCATGGCCAAAGTTATTGCAATAAGTGCATTCAACTTCATTTTGAAGAGGAGAAAATTTGTTATAAGTATTCTTATTTGCTTCAATATCAATCCTTTTCTTTCTTGCTTCTCTTGTCATAATAGTTTTATATGCTACACATTGAACAACTTTATGACCAAAATTGTGACATGAGAAACATTGTCCATTGAAGAAAAAATTTCTGCGATCATCAGATCTTCTATATGAATTTATCTGTTAATTGGTGTTTCTTTGAAAGACATTCATGTTAGTGTTCCTTGAATTGAAATGATCATGATTTACCTGTAAGGATTCTTTATTCCCTTGCTGAGTGACAGCATGTTGTAAACCAGCTGTAACTGCTTTTAGATAATTTGGTGCTGAAGCCTGAGAAGATTCTCCGATATATCCAAGACCTGTCTTTATAAGAGGAGAACGTTGTACCTTGATAATCTCATCTAAGGTTTCAGACCCTTTAGCAAATTTAAGATTCAGAGTCTTTATTTTCTCAAGTTCTTTTCTTAGATCTACTACTTCACACTCTAATTTCTCATTGTGTTTCTCTTTATCTTCAAGCTGATTTTTCAGAGTTTCTATGATTATTTTTCTCTCTTCTAAGAAAATTTTGAGTTTATTGTTTTCATTAAGAAAATCACTGTCTTCTAGAGCATCCACAAAGGTATCCTTTTCTTCTCTAGATTCGTTTTCAAATGCCATGAGAAGTCTAAGATCTTGTTCACATTCTTCCTCACTATCAGATAACCCATCACTATCTTCATGAGTATAGTAACTCTTTCTAGTGCTGAAACGATTCTTATTCCTTTTTGCTACTTCCTTTCCCTTTTTATGTGTTTCTTTATAAGGACACTTAGCAGCATAATGACCAACTCTTCCACAATCAAAACATTTGAAAGGAAGCTTACCTCTGAATCGTCCTGTGCCAAGTTGAAGTTTCTTTACAAAGTTTATCTCATCTTCTTCTGAGATATATCCTGATCCTTCTTGTTTTTGTACTTCCTTCCCTTTTGTAGAAGTTCTAAAGACTGCTTCTTTGACTTCAGATGGTCCTCCTCTTCTCATTTCATAAGCAGTTAGTATGCCATGGAGTTGCACCACAGTAAGGTTTTGAAGATCTCGTCAATGTTAAAAATTCCTTGACTCAAATTTTGTCGTTAGGTGATCTTAAGACTTTCTCAACCAAAGTAGTTTTCCGGTTATTGTTTCTCCCGTATTTCCCCACACGATAATATCATCAAGACGTAAAATAAATTGGCAATGCTCTCCCCCATTATTCATTTTTATCTTTACTAATTGATTTTGAGTTTAAATTGCATTTTGCATCACCTTCATAACTTAGAATGATTTTGTCCCGATGGTCACTTTGTTGTATTGGACGTATGACCACAAATTCTATCTTTACTAGACTTCCCAACAGTAGCATTGACCGCCTTTTGCATTTGTTTCATAATTCTTTCTTTCCGTCAGATCTGTTGGTACTGCAGCTGGATATTGATATCCTCCTTCAACAATTGCCCATACCTCTGCTCCCAGAGACTGAAGATAGGATCTCATCCTTGTTTTCCATAAGATTAAATTGTTTTCGTTAAAGAGCGGAGGCCTGATCGATGTCGTTCCATCTTGATTGCTCATCTTGCTTGATCTTCCTTCTAGCAGCTAAGATTTTTCAGAAGGACCTGCTCTGATACCAATTGCTGGAAAAATACTGAGGGGGGGGGGTGAATCAGTATTTAGGACTTACTCAAACTTTTACTTTTTCATTCTCTAAAAACCCATACGCTACTTTGTTGAATTCAACTAGCATATACACGTGGATATCCTTCATAAAACTTGCGTATATACAGAGATCTTATTATGCCATTAATTCTTTACTTAGATCTATGCAACATTCATTCTTCTGATGATTAGATAACAGTAAGCATGTGCAGTAATAACAGAATAAACCATCACACATAAGCATCACACAAGAACACCAAGATTTAAGGTGGAAACCCAAGTCGGGAGAAAAACCACCGCTGTCGTCGTCTCAGTCTTTAATATTTATTATATAAAGAAAACATGTTACAACCATGTACTGGTGCAGACTCATACCAGCACGCAGGCACCCACCTGCAAAAGGTTACAACCTTCTCTCGTTTACCAACCTCTAATGGAAGGGAGCTACAACCCCCTAACTGAAGGCTACAACCCTTAGCACCACCATGGACCACGTTTCATCAATTTCCAGGCTGGATCCAATAGCTTCCACACAACATACCTTGCAATAGGGACGTGTGTCACCCGATCAATGGAATCGCTACCCAACCGGAAATTACCACTTATCCCCAAAAGGCGGTGCGAAATGGGCAAACCGGCTTCATAAAACCCACTTTCACTGTTTATTCCGCACGTGATTCCTTTCCTTCGCTTAGTGCCGCTGACTCAACAATAAAATATATTCATATAACCTTTCGGTTATTTTAAAACTTTACACTGCCCCCGTAACATTACTTTTAATCAAATTTCAATGAAATTTTAACCCGGACTTCAATCCTTGACCCCGGACCCACATCGCAGTCGACCATTTGCGATGTACGATATGCAATGGCGTGATAAAAAAAAAGTGCGCAAAGTTAACATTTGCGATTTGCGATGGGATCGCATCGCAAATTGGTGATCAAACACAGGGCGAAACACTTTGTAATATGCAATGGTGCGATCGTACGATGGCGCGATGATCGCATATCACAATTATCCACATCAACAAGACATTTAAACACAAAAACTTGCGATCTTGCGATTTGCACTAAAGTGGTGGGGACCACTTGTCCTCCATTTTTAGAAATTTAAAGTCTTTGGTTGTTTTATTCAAATTTCTTCTGTAAGAGGACTTCGCCCATAAAAAAAAATAATTCTCCTCTGCAATATTTAGCTGCGGCCCATCAACAATCTGTTCTCTGTCTATTTTTCCAAGTCTTTACCTTTGTTCTTTGCAATTCTGTTGTTCTTCTTCGTTGCCCATGCATTCTCCTTTGCCACATCCTTTGCCATCAATGACAACATTCCAACACCAAATTGAGCGCAGGATAGCTCGTTGGAAAGCCCTGCCTATCTACTTTCCAACCCAAGTGGAATTTCTGGATTTGGTTGCCATTTGCCCCTCCAAAAGTTCAGTCTCCCAACACTGCCTCCTGTGTGTGCAAAAAGTGGCAGAAAGGCCATTTTTAGGGTGTTTTTGACCCTTTAGGAAACCTAGAACTTGATGAAATCCTTAGGTAATCCATGAACATGCATAAATTTTGATGAAAAATCCAAAAATGCAAAGTTTTCCCCCTGAAGAGCTACCAATTATAAGCGCGCGCCAAGTGGCGCTACGCGTCGAGCACGAAAATCTGTTTTTAGGCATAAAATTCAAAATTGAAAAAATGTGTCCCAAATTCCTTGAAATTTGGGCTGAGTGTCCTCCATCATGCACTACGCTAGGCCAAAGAATCTTCGGCCAAAATTATGCCTTTTCACGCCTCCCCGATGCCGCCTTCATCTACATTGCCTGAGGTGAATATGAAGAGTTTGATGTCTTTGACTTTTGTTGCCAAATAAGTGGTGATATGGGAGGGACTGTGGGGAAATAGGAAAGTGGGGATAATGGGTTTAATCAAGTGATAATTTTCCCCTTGAAAACTTTGTGATTTGACAAATGTGGAGACAATGGGATAGTCACTTGAATTTTTGAGATTTTGGGAAATTTGGGGTTTGGGAATTTTTTACAAATGAAATGGGAAATAGGAATGATAGGGAATGAAGTGACTTAGGGATAGGAAAATTTAACTTAGGAATAAGTGATTTAGGATGTAGAGCGATGTAAGGGGATAGGGAAATAGACTTTAGTAATGAGATCATAGTGAGAGAAGGGAAAGTGATAGGGAATAGTAGGGTTTAGGGATAGGGATAATAGGACTTGGGAGTGAATGACTTTGGGACGTAAGAGGATGGTGTATTTGAGGAAATAATGGGGTAATGAGATAATGGGATAACAGATAATGGAATATGTGGCACAAACTATTTTAAAACACCAACTCAAAACCCTAAGGAGAAATTTAAAACAAGGTAATAGGGTTTGTAATTTGACATTACAAATTCTCATATTCCATTTCAAACTACACCAAACATTGGCAAATAGCAATGAAAAAACCTCATAAACTTACTTGAAACATAGAAGATTGAGTCAATTTGACCCTTTGTGAGCATGGCAAAAATTTTAATTGGGCCCTGCGCCTGCGTGCGCACAATTCCAGGTGCCTACAAAGACTTCCTGGGATGTAGGTACTTGCCAAGGAACAGCAGTGGGCCGCCCGCCCACACCGTGCAAGGGATTTTGTGTGCGAGACCACATGCGCGCCCGCGACCTTCACCCAATGCGCTCACAGTGATTTTTCATGGCCACGTACTCAGCCTTCTTTTCGAACACCAACTCCTGCCTCTCCCAAAGTTTGACTCTGCTTAATGATGTCTCTTGGTGCAAATGAATTGTTTGAATATGAAGATATCTTATATACACAAACCCATTTTCTAATGTTGCAGACTTTGGCACTTTTACATAGCAACTCTGTTTTTCTTGTTTCCTTTGATTTTTTTTTAGCTGAATGACGAAACTCTTGGCTATTTTTTGCAGGGATAACTGACATGAGATCTTGGCAAAGGCGACCAGGGCTGCGCCTAGAGATCTTCACAACTGAGAAAACTTTTTAAGAATTACATGGCATTTATTACAAAAGACAAAATTGACGATTTTTCTTCAAAACAAAGTTTTGAAGAAGAATCATGATCTAACATTATGACAATGAAATTTTTGCAGTGAAAACTTATTTTGAACCTCCCTCTGTGCCTGTTGGTATTTCTGGACACTGTGAGGACTAACTTTGCGAAACCCTAGACCTAAATATTGAAATGACTCTTTGCCCACCGAAAGACCAAACATTGACTATAAATGACTGTAAAATTATTTTGATGTACTTTGATGAACAGAGTTAAACCAGCAGGTACATGACATGAGAAACATGAGTGAAAAGAACCTTTCGTCAGAAGACCGATGCTCCTAATGGAATGCAAATGACTGAAGTGAATTAGACACCTAAAATGAAATGCAAAAAAAGAGATTTTGATCTCTGACAGAGGGATGAAGAGACCAAATCTAACATTGGCTCCAATGGGGATGGTAGCTCCTTGGAGGTGCCAAGAACTACAGATTTCTGGGAGAGTAGGCAGTGCCTTCGTCTATTGGGCTATGGAGTCAACACAAAACTCTTGAATCGTTTTATTGACTGAAAACTTAACTCAAATTGACTCAAATTTAAAACTAAAATGATTGAAAAAAATGAATCGACAAACTCAAACCAAGGCTGAAATCACTCTTCATAATTATAGCCTTCACTTCGGGCCCCAAACTGAATAAAAGACCACAGCGCACACTTGCAATGAAACTTGAATAAATGGTATGTACAATGACAATGTAAATAGCAGAAAACATCTTAGAAATGATACCGCTTGAGCAGCCGACCATTGACCGGCCCTCCTGGAGAATCTTCCCCATTCATCTCCTTCAGAAGAAAAGCATTCTGACCTCGATATGCAGCAATTTTAAAGGGTCCTTTCCAGAGATTTTCAAAGTTACCGTGCTTACCCTTTTCCTCATTTCTTTCATCCCATTTCAGCACCACTTCTTCCAATTGAAATTTTTCTTCCTTTGCTTTCCTGTCATAGATCTTATTAATTCTCTCCTGCAGCTTGAATGTGTTTTGAAAAAATTCTTCCCTCGTCTGCTGCAAATGGATCATTTGATTTATTCTTCTCTGCATATGATCATCTTCACTTCCAGCTTCCTATAGAAGTTTGACCACCAGAACTGCGAGAGAGGTAGGAAACACTGTATCAACTCCATAAACCAACTCAAAAGGGGACATACCAATGGATTTATTCTGACTCACTCAATCTGCCCAAAGTGCATTGACTAACTTCTTATGCCAACTTTTCTTGTTTATTTCCAGCAACTTTTTAATGATGTTGACCAATGATTTGTTGGAAGACTCTACCAATCCGTTGCCTTACGGATGATAAGCGGTTGAGTGTCCCAAAATGATATGATACTTGTCACAAAACTCAATCATCCTTTTTGATTTGAAAGCTGCTGCGTTATTAGTGATTAACTTATTCGGGCAACCAAAACGAGACAAAATGTTATTCTCAAGGAAATAAATTATTACCGAGTCCATAGCTTGCCTGGTGGGAATTGTCTCAATCCATTTCGTGAAATAATCTGTCACTGTTAGGATCCACCTGTGCTGACCGGAAGAAGCGGGATGAATTTCTCCAATGAAATCCAAACCCCACTGCTGGAAAGGAGCACTTACTTCAATGGGCTTAAGAGGCAAAGGCTGCAATTTTTGCCTTCCTTCAAAAATATGACATTCGTGACAGCTTTTGACAGTCTTATACACATCAGCAAAAAGTGTCGGCCAATAAGATCCCGCTCTCAAAATCTTATTGGCCGTTGTATTCCAAAAAAGGTGACCGCCACAATCTCCCTTATGAAAATTCTCCATAAGCCACCTTGCTTCTTCTTCCACCAAAAATTTCAACAAAACACCACCAGGATCTTTCCAATAAAGTGAATTATTCAAAACACAAAACTTAGCATCCTTAAACTTCAGAGTTCTACTTTTGTTTCTAGCCATGTCGGGTGGTGGTGACAAATTTTGAAGCACATATACGATATCTGAATACCAAGGAGAAAGCACAAAGATGTCTGATACCTGAACTGATGAACTTTCCTCATTCTCCTCTGACATAGCAGCAATAAGATTGATGTCCAAGGCGTGTAAATTAGATTCAGCCATTAGCTTTGCCAGCCCTTGTCCATTGATAAGCTTTGTGGGCTTGATCTCCACATCATACTCCAACAAGGCTACAATCCATCTGCCCCGTCTTCCTTCCGGATCTGTTTGCACTAAAAAATCCTTTACAACAGCGTTAGGAACATAAGAAATAATATGAGAATGAAAAATATATACTCGGAAATATTTCAACGCTTTCACAAGTGCAAGAGCTTGCTTTTCAATGACGTTATATTTCAAGGTTGCATCTCTTATAGTACGGCTGAAGAATGCAATTGGTTTCTCATGCCCATCTCTTTTCTACATTAATACTGCTACCATAGTATGCTCCAAAGCAAATGAAAACAAAATAAAATCCTGAGTGTAATCCGGGCTGATCAAAACAGGAGCTGAAGAAAGAACCAACTTTACTAGATTGAAAGATTTTACCGCCTCCTCACTCCACTTTACTACATTATCTTTCTTAAGCATGTCTGTAATCTCTCTTAAATGTTCAGCAAGGTTAGGCACAAAGCGACGTAAAAAATTCATCTTACCATTAAAATACTGAATCTCCTTCTTGTTCTTGGGAAGATCGATTTTCTGAATTGCTTCAACTCGTGCTAGAGCAATACAGATGCCATATTTTGAGATAATATGACCAAGAAGTTTGCCCTCATCCATGGCAAACAAACTCTTCTTCGGATTGAGTGACACACCATACTTTATGCATCGCTGAAAAACAATCTTCAGATGGTAAAGGTGCTCTTCATCAGAATTGGAAAAGACTGTCAAATCATCAAGATACACAACTAGGAAAGCATCTTTCTCATTTGCAAATGCCATGTCCATTGCACGCTGAAATGTCGCACTAGCATTCTTCAAACTGAAAGGCATTTTAGCATAATGGAAAGTTACCCACGTAGTGGTGAACGTTGTTTTGTCTCTATCATCCTCATGGACCAGAATTTGGTTATACCCATAATAACCATCAAGTAGTGAAATACGAGATGCTCCAACTACTCGCTGCAATATGTGATCCATTTTGGGCAATGGATAATTGTCTTTCAAAGAAACCTTGTTCAAATTCCTAAAATCAATGCACAAACGAATCTCACCAATCTTCTTGCGAACGGACACCAAATTGGAAATCCAATCTGAAAATCTGATAGGAACAATGATACCAGCGTTTTATAATTAATTCACCTCTTTCTCAATCGAGGGCAGCAACTTTGGATTTATCCTTCTCAACTTCTGCCTGAAGGGCTTTTGATTTGGCTTGATAGGAATGGTGTGCTGAATTATATTTGTATCATATGTCTTTAAATCTGAATAGTCCCAAGCAAATACATCAGCAAAAGAAGACAACAAACTAACATATTTTTGTTTTACCTCCGGTGGCAATGCTTTGGACAACTTCACCATCTTTGGATTCTCAGCTGATCCAATGTTCACGTATTCAACTCCCTTTTCGGTTGGCCGCAAGGTTGGTTTTCTAGCTACGTCATCTTGATAAAAAATTTCTTCTAAAGGTATCAAACCCTTAGGAATTACATTATCTTTCAGTTGTAATACTTCCGTCTGATTTATTTGCACATCAGCCTCACCATCATCAGGCTCCATGTCAATTTAATTCTCTTTGAATTTGCCTTTGTTTTGCAGAAATTCATCAATCTCATCATCATCTTGGAATACTTGCCAATGCCATTGGTTGTCCGGGACAGTTGGATGATGTTTCACATGGATTTCAAACTTGTTACTTGAGTTCAATGGGATCTTCAAATTACTTGCTGCTTTAGCAAGAGCATCTGCAATACCATTCTGAATATGAGGGATACAAGTCAAAGTATAGTCTGAAAACAACTTCAAGATATCAAGAACAACATTTCGGTAAGCCCGCATTCGAGGATGCTTAGCTTGAAACTCACCCTTCACTTGCTTAATTACCAACTCGGAGTCTCCATATACCGCAATCCTCTTAGCATTCAACTTTCTAAGTATTTTTAGACCAGCAATCAAAGATTCATATTCTGCCTCATTATTCGAACAATCAAATGCTAATTTGTAAGAACAAACCCTCACATTACTCGGTACCTTGTTTGGAGCGGAAAATGGACTACGTACCCAAATACCAATTCCAGCACCATCACTCCCTACTACACCATTGAAATCCATAGTCCATAAACCATCTTCATCTTCTTCCAAGTGCTGAAATTTTGTTTGCTATGTTATTTCTGCTTGTTGTCCATCAACTTTCTGCTGCTGTCGGGCGGCTGATTGCTCAGCGAAACTCTCAGTTTCTTGCTTTTCTTTCATCAAAACTTCTCTGAAATTTTTTGTGATCTCCAAAATTTCCTCTACTTCAACTAACTGACTGTCTACATCATTGAAACTATTTGAATACAAAATGAAAGACTCTAAATCTGTATGTACATAATTAATCGGATGATTTACCAGTTTCTCCTTGCTGGTGATCATATACTTCATTTTTTGCTCCCGATATAATCTTCTCATCTGACCAAACACAGGAATGGTAGCATAGGAAAAATAAAGCTGTAAAGTTCCCTTCAACTTCACTCCCCAAGATCTGGAAAGAAGCATGCCAAATCTAGGAAGAATGTCCGCCACAACCACATCCATCAAAATGTTCTTCGTAGGAATCTGATCTAAACTAACCACCAAATATTTGATGAGCCCGATGCATCTTACTCTACTGGAATCAAAAGAATAAAGATCATGATATTTCCTAGTGATGTCCAATCCAAATTTCTGCATGATCGCCCTCGGCATGAGATTATGGGAAGCTCCAGAATCAAACATGGCATTATGCAACACAAACTCATGCAATCTGAGACTGGTATAAAAAGGGGGCACATCGCTATCGGGAGACTCACCATCCAATGCTGGACCAAATATCAACTGAGGTTGATCATCTTCCACATTCACCATATCATACATTGGATCGAAATTCAAAATTTTAGATACTTGACCCTTGTAGCTGCTATTTCTCATTAACTCAGTCAAAGGAATGGAAACTTTTAACTTAGCAATCTCACTCTCTAAGCTAAAAGCTGAAGTTTTTTCTACCTCTTTGGCTAGAGCAACCTTCTTTTCAACTTTCTCCTTCGATACAATTGGCTGATTAGATCTTTCATTTTTTGCTGGAGACTTGCTTGTAGTAGGATCAGCTACATCCTTTCCCTTCTTCTGTGCAATGGGTGCATCATTCTTTGGTGCTGAAACTTCCTTTCTTTTTTGGATTGGGTTGATAGGCACATCTCTGTTTCTAATTTAATATTGTCACTGTTGGGTGGATAAAGCATTCATATAACCTCTCTGATACTCATCCGACTCTTCTTCAAGAGCTGCATCATTTGCCAGGATAAAATCCTCATCCTTTTGTTCAGCTGAATTTTCTGCATACTCATCATCCTCGGTGATAAAGGTTGGCATATCATCAGGGATAAAAAAGTGATTTTATTCTCCAATTACATTTTCTTCATCATCTGATTCAGGGCCAACAAAATTCCGCGGCAAAGGAGTTTTTACCTGCTGTTGTGCCGGCGGTTCTTGTGCTCGCTGCTCTCGTTGTTTGATCCAGAATTGTGGTTGCTGCTGTCCACGGAAATTTGGATTTTTGATCTACGTTTCGGGCTTATCAAGTGTCAGTCTTTCAATCATATTTTCCACCTTGCGAAGTACTTGATCTGACGTAGAAGCTTCTTCCTTTATTGCGACTTTCTTTTATGCTCTCAATCTAGCTCTCTTGTCATTCAGATTAGCTTCAACACTCACTGCAATTTTCTACATCTCCTCCAAAGTGGGAGGATCTCTTTCTCGTAATGAATAGGCCATGTCCAGATCAAAACCATCAAGAAATTTTAACAAAGCTGACTTCCTAGATGGCCTTAAATCATCAGGAATTGCATTATAAACCGCACTGAATATGATGGAATAGTATTGGACTGACTCACCTACGTTGTGCTTGATCTTGGTATATTCAGAAGTGATCTGAAGAGGATATTTCTTTACTTCCCACCGATATAAAAATTGTCTCTGTAGCTCAGCCAATGTAGCAATACTTCTAGGCTACAAAGCTCTGAACCATTTTCTCACTTCACCTCCAAAAGTTTGCACAAAAAATCTCATAGTCACATTTTCTTCATCAATTTCATGAAGATCAAAGAAGTCTGCCATTCTATCGATATGCTGCTGAGCAGGAACACTTTGAGGAGTGCCATCAAAAAATGGGATCTTACTTTGATAATCAGCGAGCATAGCATCCAAGTTTGGAGGCAAGACAAGGGGTGCGAATCTAGCAGCCATTGCTCTTGGCGGATTTACAATATATCTTGGAGAAACAGGTGGAGTAGGAGCAGTAGATGTATGAGGTGTATGTGGTGTAGATGGAGGTGATACTACTGCAGATTGTTGATCAAAAGTAGATGGTTGCACGGGAATGGTAGGAATGAAAGGAGGCTGGGTATGAACTTGTGAATCAGAAGTAACTACTGATGGCCCAAGAGTTTGAGATGCAGATTCTATAAACTCAGGAATGTTTGTTTCCACAATGGAGTTTTGAATATTCAAGATGTAACTATCAATGGATCTATTAGCCTGTTCAATTTCAAGATACTTGATAAACTCAGGATTTATGACAGTAGAACCAATTGCACTTTCAGACTTAGTTTCAAACAACGATAACTCAAATTTCTCGTCAAATTCAATATCTTCAAGGTATTCAAACACAGAGAGACATGAATGAAATTTTAAAAGGGGAATCACGGGACTTTCTCGATGAAGGATTCTTGAAATCAGATTGGGATTCTCATACACTTGAGGTGGATCGGGATCCGGATTTGCTCTAGTATGTCTTCTGGAAGCTAGTGTGTTGGATTAATTTCAAAATCAAAGGGACAAAACCAACTTGTTCAGCCTATCGAATTCTAGACTCATCACCCAAAATTCTAGAGTGATCTGATGTACTGAGGTAATTCACAAGTCAAGTGTCACATTCACAAGCTAGACTGGAGATTGACTGAAGCAGCATTTATCTACTTTCGCTGATGCAAAGCAAGAGTGTTTCGAAGGCTACCTAGCATAACTTTAGGCTCCGTCTGTAGCTTATAAAACAAATAACACCAACAAGCAAACCATTTTTTCCCCAGTATGGTCGCCACTATGTTATTGCCTAAATCTACCTCAAGCTGAAAAAGGCAGAGTTCAGGGTAACATCAAACCACACTTAGTCTGGTAGCTAGCCCTACCAGAACAGGAGAGGGCTCTCTCTGGGTCAATCTCAGCAAAAATAGTCAATAGGGCTTGAGATGACTTGAAATTAAAGCTAAATTTAGGCTAGGTATATAGTAAAGGAGTTTGATTTTGTTTTTTGGGTTTTTGTTGGATCAAAGGGAAAGGCAGTTTTGGGTGCGGGGGTTAGGCCTAGTTTTTGCAAAGTTCTGATTGGGGCAAGGAAGGCAATTGTTTTTATGCTTTATATTGAGTGAATGGATGGATCAAAATGGTGAGGAGCTGAAGAGGGAAAGAGGGTCTCAAGATTCCTTCTCAAACAGATGAAAACATGAAAAATTAAACAAAACTAAAGGCGGAGCAGAGCAAACCAATGAATTCCACCTTTAACACTGATTTGTTTAATCTAAAAAGAAAGGAGAGAGGAGATGATACACATAAAAATCAATGAACTTAAAGTTACATAGAGAAACACACCATCAAAACACATACCCACATGGATCCCAAAAAGTGCTGCAAACCCTGGTCTATTCCTTTGCCAAAAGTGCAGAAATGAAATGTACAATGAAGTGCCAAGCAATCCCAAGTGTCCAACCCTGAAAATGACTAAGAAAATACATCATATAGACAAGACTAACCCATTCCCATGCCTCTAGGGGTCGAGCTCATCATTCTAGCAGCCTTTTCACATATCTAAACTAGGAACTAGAAAATAGGCCATGAAACAACTTGCCTCTATATGCTGGGAAACTGATCCATTCACTTACATTTCACCTTTTGGTGAATGAATCTTCTAGAATGATTAAAAATGTGCCAAAATTACATCATGGACATGAAATTAAATCAAGTTACATCAAAAATTACATGAAAAAGTGAAACTGGCCAAAACTAAGCGAAATTCTGAGCAGCTGAGTGAAAAATAGGCTAAAATTCTCTATGCGCCGCGCCCAAAATTTCTATGCGTAGCACAAGTTTGGAGCTGATTTTGAGGCCCTTCCCGAAGTAAAAATTGAGAACAGGATAGCTCTTTGGAAATCCTTTCCTTTCTACTTTCCAACCCAAGTGGAATTTCTAGATTTGGTTGCCATTTTCCCTCCAAAAGTTTAATCTCCCAACACTGCTTCCTATGTGTGCAAAAAGTGGTAGAAAGGCCATTTTTAGGGTGTTTTTGACCCTTTAGGCAACCCAGAACTTGATGAAATCCTTAGTTAGTCCATGAGCATGCATAAATTTTGATGAAAAATCCAAAAATGCAAATTTTTCCCCCTGAAGAGCTACCAATTATAAGCGCGCGCCAAGTGGCGCTACGCCTAGGGCAGGAAAATCTGTTTTTAGGCATAAAATTCAAAATTGACAAAATGTGTCCCAAATTCCTTGAAATTTGGGCTGAGTGTCCTCCATCATGCACTACGCTAGGCCAAATAAGCTTCAGCCAAAATTATGCCTTTTCACACCTCCCTGATGCCTTCTTCATCTACGTTGCTTGAGGTGAATATGAAGAGTTTGATGTCTTTGACTTTTGTTGCCAAATAAGTGGTGATATGGGAGGGACTGTGAGGAAATAGGAAAGTGGGGATAATGGGTTTAATCAAGTGATAATTTTCCCCTTGAAAACTTTCTGATTTCACAAATGTGGAGACAATGGGACAGTCACTTGAATTTTTGAGATTTTGGGAAATTTGGGGTTTGGGAATTTTTTACAAATGAAATGGGAAATAGGAATGATAGGGAATGAAGTGACTTAGGGATAGGAAAATGGAACTTAGGAATAATTGATTTAGGATGTAAGGGGATGTAAGGAGATAGAGAAATAGACTATAGTAATGAGATCATAGTGAGAGAAGGGAAAGTGATAGGGAATAGTAGGGTTTAGGGATAGGGATAATAGGACTTGGGAGTGAATGACCTTGGGACGTAAGAGGATGGTGTATTTGAGGAGATAATGGGATAATGAGATAATGGGATAATAGAGAATGGGATATGTGGCACAAACTATTTTAAAACACCAACTCAAAACCCTAAGGGTTTGCAATTTGACATTACAAATTCTCATATTCCATTTCAAACTACACCAAACATTGGCAAATAGAAATGAAAAAACCTCATAAACTTACTTGAAACATAGAATATTGAGTCAATTTGAGTTTTTGTGGAGCAGTGGAAAAAATTTGGTGTTCCGGCCCTGTGCGCCACGCGCACAACCCAGTGCGTCGCGCACTTTATATGCGCCGCGAAGGAATAAAAATACACTGTGCAAAGTGGACCTATGCGCCGCGACCTTCACACAATGCGCCGCGCAAGTGATTTCACACACAGTCTCGATTTCACACTGACTTAAATGCTCTCCTCCAAAGTTTGACTCTCCTTAATGATGTCTCTTGGTGCAAATGAATTGTTTGAATATGAAGATATCTTATATACAAAAACCCATTTTCTAATGTTGCAGACTTTGGCACTTTTACATAAGAACTCTGTTTTTCTTGTTTCCTTTGATTTTTTTTAGCTGAATGAAGAAACTCTTGGCTATTTTTTGCAGGGATAGCTGACATGAGATCTTGGCAAAAGTGACCATGGCTGCGCCTGAAGATCTTCACAACTGAGAAAACTTTTTAAGAATTACATGGCATTTATTACAAAAGACAAAATTGACGATTTTTCTTCAAAACAGAGTTTTGAAGAAGAATCATGATCTAACATTATGATGATGAAATTTTTGTAGTGAAAACTTATTTTGTACCTCCCTCTGTGCCTGCTGGTATTTTTGGACACTTTGAGGACTAACTTTTCGAAACCCTAGACCTAAAAACTGAAATGACTCTTTGCCCATCGAAAGACCAAACATTGACTATAAATGACTGTAAAATGATTTTGATGGACTTTGATGAACAGAGTTAAACCAGAAGGTACACGACATGAGAAACATGAGTGAAAAGACCCTTCCGTCAGAAGACCGATGCTCCTAATGGAATGCAAATGGCTGAAGTGAATGAGACACCTAAAATGAAATGCAACAAAAGAGATTTTGATCTCTGAAAGAGGGATGAAGAGACCGACTCTAATAGGTTGAGTTCCACAGGCTGAGCCAAGATTATGCTTTGATACCACTGTAATATCCCAAAATAGGGAAAATATACAACAATAATAATATCTTAAGATATTCTAAATTTGGAGCTACAGCAATATGTAAACACAACAATGGACTAGCAGTGATAAATCAACTCATAGAGTGTGAGAAGAACTCATAGCCATATTATTAAGTTACAACAGAAAAATTTATACAAGATCTTGAGGAAAGAGCTACTCAAGATAGGCAAAATCAGCCTCAAGAAACAAGTACATAAAATATGATAAAACACTGCTACATAAGAGTTCCCAAGGCTATGACTGAACAGTTTTATAAAGAGAAACTGCTGCTAACATATTTCAATACATATATATACAAGTGTATGGCTCATACAACATTGGGAGAGAATATCGATGCTCCCAAACATTATCTCAAGACAGTCCTGGAAGGATTGGCTGAAATATACAAAACTGCAAAATGCTGGAGTTGCAGGGTAGCAGCTACAACTCAAGAATTGGAAACGGATGGATATGGATGAAGATTCTACATCAGATAAAAATACCTCCTCCAATGGATCTTCCAAGTAAAAGGCTGATCCTAACACTGAAGATCTCACTCTCCGACAATCACTGCAATCCCTCACTACAAATACCTTCTGAAAATAATGTAGTCACTGAGGGATACAGCGCTGTAGGTGCAATAAAAAGTGTTGGCCAAGTGCCAAGATTTGAAATATGTTCCAAGGGCTTCCCAACTAATCTCTCAAAGGAAAGAGAGCCTCATCCTCTGAAAAAAAAGTGCTGGAAGTGGTGTTGTGAATCCTCACTGCAACAACCTGCAACACAACGTTATACTACTGCTGAAATAACATTGTAGCTGAAGGAGGATGCTTGGCCTCAAGCCTGGATGTGAGGAAAATTAGTACAGCTCCTTCAAGAGACATCTGAAGAAAGGAGAAGGATTCCTAAATAGGAAATCCTTGTGCTAAGCGGCACTGCAACTCTTCTAAACAGCAGGAGAATGCACAAAGTCTAAACAGACAATGAAATCAATAATCTAAATCATGATTTACAATGGTTGCCTTGCCCTCCTTTTAAACAAGTGAAAGCCCTCTCTCCATGGGTCCCACTCATTAGGGTTTCCTTCACCAAATAACCCTCCTCTCATTCATACTGCTTTGTCTCTCAAAGTGTTCTCCACCTCCTATCCCAGCGCTGTTGATTTGGTCAAACTTGACCTTGTCTCCATGCAAATGTCCTCTTTCACACATAAGGGTGTGAAATCCAGCTCTTATGACTATCCCCTTTCACATTATGAGGGAATTTATTCATGTTTTTAATATTCATGGACTTCCTTACCCATTTATTTAGCTGCTAGGTGATAAAAACAAAATTTAATATTCCATTTAGCTATGTGCTAAAGTGGGAATATTACATTACGACTCTACATGATGTATCACCTATTTTGGCTTTTGTGTTGTGTTATGTTGATGGATGCATATATTTTTGGTTTTATGTATTATGGTTTACTCAAGATGCATTCCAATTTAGGATATTATTAGCTATGCGATAAGCTATTTGGTTATGATTCCTTGGTACATGTGAAAATGTAATGTAATCAAATTGTCTGCTTAATCTTTTGGCACACAAATATTTTCTAAATAGGTGTGTATCTTTTGTCTAAAATTTTTGGTTTAGCTATGATACTACTAACTGGGAAGCAAGGTATATATGCATACAGTGAACGCCCCGATGGAGGGCGTAGCACATAAGTCCAATGATGGCATCATATTCTGCTTGATTGTTTGTTGTTGAACTGATACACACGCCATTTGAACACTGTGGTGATCGGTCAGGCCAGTAAATGACCCACGCAACGACGATTACATTTTGGGACCATCTTGAAGCTCCATCAACAAATCCGAAATAGGGTTTGTTTTTTTGATCCATGTTGATACTTTGAGCACTTTTAACTAAGTCTTTGGGTCAAAAATTTTTAGTGGGAGGTATTTTGTGTACTCTAAATCTAGGGGAAAGGGATTCCGGGGCCCTTATGGGTAGAAATTCTTGAGGTAAAGGCCATTGACAGGGGTAGTAGGGCAAGTATCGTCCGGGTCCGTCAAGATGTATGCCCCTTGTCGGAGGCAGTGTTTGATGATGTAGGGTCATTTCCATAAGGTTTCGAAATTTCCTAGCCCTAAGCCCTCTTTTGTGACATCATAGCGAAGGACTAATTCTCCCTCGATGAAAGAGAAAGGGGTGATGTGGAAGTCGAATGATGCTTTAACCCTTTTCTTGTGGGCCTCATTATCCTGCAGCAACTGTCATCAATTTTCGTCGACAAGCTCTAGTTGTACTAGGCGCTACTCGAGAGGCTGGGTGTCCTCTAGGAGTTCGATGGCAGCATGTAAATTCGGGATTTTTCATTATATGGGAATCACAGCCTTGACCCCGTATACCAAGTGGAAGGGAGTGAATCCAGTGGATGTCTTTACCATCATGTGATATGCCCACAGGGCGGAAAAGAGCATATGGTGCCAGTTGGTTGTATGGTTATTCACCATGCATTGTAACATAGTTTTGAGTACTTTGTTAATAGATTCTACTTGTCCATTGGACTGGGGGTAGTATGGTGATTCGTGAGTGAATACGAGGTGGTGAGATAGTTCCTCAAACACTTCATTATCGAAATGTTTTTTATGATCAGAGACTAACTCTTTGGGTACACCGAATCAGGGGATCATGTGGTTAAACAAAAATAGGGTGGTGGTTTCTGCTTTGTTGTCGTATGTGGGCATGGCCTCAACCCACTTAGTGAAATAATAGATAGCCATGATCATGTATTTATGGTTTCCAAATAAGGCGGGGTTACAAGTCATGAAGTCAATCCCTCATTTTCAAAAGGGGCTGGCTACTATGACGGGGTGTAGAGGAGTGGGGTGTGCTCTTGCCTTATGAGCGAAGTGTTGGCATCGTTCACATATTTTGACGGCTATGATGTAGTCACAGAACAAGGAGGGAAAAAAATATCCCGCTCGTAGGATTTTCTGGGCGATAGCCATTCCTAATAGATAACCACCGCAAGCACCTCCATGGCAGTCATTAAGGGCTTGCTCCGCTTGTTTATGAGTAAGACATCGATGTAAAATAGTGTTGATGCCTCGTCCATATAAGACATCTCCCAGAAGGATATATCAGGGGGCTTGCTAGCGTATGCGCTAACGATCATCTTGTATGAGGTGAGGTTTGAACTTTTGGGTTTGTAATAATAGGAGGATGTCTCTGTACCAAGGGTTGTCAGTTTCTACAAAGAAGATATGTTCATCTAGTAGTGAATCATCTACTAGTGATCCCTTGGAATGTCCTGGGAGGTCCATAATGAACTCTGCTAAGGAAAGTGCCTTTTTGCTCTTGGGGGAGTAGAAATTTTAGTCGTATTCTTAGATAATGGCTATCCAACGGGCATACTTGTGGTTCATTAAGCGGCGTGTGAGCAGGTATTTTATGGGGTTAATATCTGCAACAACCATAGTTGTTTTTAAGTTGATGTAGCGCCAAAGTTTTTGGACTGTGTATATTAATGCTAGGGCAATATTTTCTTCGGGTTCATATCTCAATGTTGGTCCAACAATGTTTTACTAATGTAATATATTACGTGTTCCTTTCTATCCAGGCCTTCCTAAATCAATACTCCGACCAACGTGGATTCAGAAGCTGATAGATATAGGATATAATCCTTGTCGTAGTTTAGGGGACTAATGAGTGGTGTTGAGGATATTATCTCCTTTAGTGCATCAAATGCTTTTTGGGCATGGTCATCCCATTTAAATGGAATTTCCTGGCAAAGGAAGCATAAGAATCCTTGAGAACAGGTGGCATAATCTAGGACGAAGCGTCTCAGAAAATTAGCCTTTCCCTACAGGCTTTGAAGTTTTCTGAGGGTTCGAGGTGGAGGTACCTCTTTGACGGCATGGACCTTAAGAGGATCCATGCGAATGCCTTGCTAGGACACAATAAAACCTAAGAGTCTTCCTGCACTGACACAAAAGACACACTTGAGGGGGTTCAAGCGTAAGTTGTATTAGCGGCATCTTTGAAATACCAATCGCAGATCCTCAAGATGGTCTGAGCGCTTCTTAGAGCAGACTGTCAAGTCATCTAAGTAGGCAAGGATATGGTGTGCTGGGTCATTAAATATATATTCCATGGCCCTTTGGAAGGTGGCTCCTGCATTTTTTAAGCCAAATGGCATCACCTTGTATGTGAACGTGCCCCAAGGGGTGGTGAACGCAATTTTGTACCAGTACATGTGACGGATATGGATTTGATTGTATCCAGAGAATCCATCCATAAACGATAGAGCCTCGTGTCTTTCACATGCATCGATGTCCTAGTTGCTGAATGGCGTGGGGTAATTGTCTTTGGGAAAAGCTTTGTTCAAATCTTGAAAATCGGTGCAGACGCATACCATGCCATGTTTTTTCATGACGGGAATAGGGTTGGAAACCCAATATGTATAGGTGATGGGGTAGATAAACCCAGATTTTTGAAGCTTATCGATTTCTCGCTTTATTGCTTCTACCTTTGATGGGTGCAGTTGATGTTGTTCTGGCATATGGGGGGTATGTCAAGTCGGCTGTCAATATGGTGCTTTATGATAGTAGGACTAAGCCAAGGCATTTCTGAGTAGTCCCACACGAATATATCTCTATAATCTTGCAACAATTTGGTGTAAGAGGTTATTTCTTCTGGAGAACAGGTTGCCCCCAGTGAGATTTATTTGACCTTCGTTAGATTTTGTGATATATTCACCTTGATGGTAGGCGAAATATTTGAAATATTTCCTTCCTCAAATGCATCGGGCACTGGGATGGGGTTTTTGAACCAATTGACCTTTCCTAATGGCAGGAAGTCTTTTGATTCGATTGCATAGATATCTGGTTCAGTTGTCTTGTTAGGGCTAAATGTTTTCTTGGGGAGAAAAAGAGAACGGTGATGCATTGCATCCCATGGGTAATCTGGCTTCGTCATGGCCTTTAGGATATCCTCATCTGAATGAAACAAGGCCCAGAAGGAGGATTGTTCTTGTGTAGGTTTACACTGAATGGGGGTAATCCTAGTGGAGCTAGTTGAGAGACACGAAAAAGATTCCATCGTGGATGTGGTGGAACCAGAAGCGGTCGACTGAGTGCAGATATATTGGGTCTCCACTATTGTGTGGAAAATTACTCTTGTATCTGCAGCTGACTCGACACCTATGATAGATGAGCTTACAGCTTGAGTCATGGTTCTGATACATGATGACATGAATCGTATGTGGTGTGCCGCATCGTCGGCGCTTGGCGGGGGACGAATTTCCCTAATTGGTCGTCTTCTAGATGGCCATGATGGGGTGGATGTATTTGTCACATCCTCTTGGGTCGTCAAACTGTTCATGGATTCCGAGTCCATTCCATCCTCTCAGGAGAGGCCGACTATGGTCGATCGCATACAAGCTAAAGTTGTGCGGAATCTTGGTATGTAGTGACAATGACGTACAGGGTGGTTGTCACCGCATATTTGACATGAATATGGGACGTCCATGTTGGCGCAGTATACTATATGGACTGGGTACCATCGTTGGAACATTTCCAATGCTGGGCAGTCAATGATGAAATGATCACGTTCATCGCAGAGTACGCACCTTTCGACTGGGGGGGGGTGGTCTGGCAGGGAGTGTTTCAAGTGATTGTCGCTCTTCCTGCAGGTATAGGATGATACAAGGCTCCTTGATGACAGACCGGATGGAGGGATCCTCTTGATAAGATTGCTCAATCGCATGTAACGTGTCCCTATATCGTGGTATCTCTGGAAAATGGTGGGTATAGTGCCCATAGTTCCCACAGAGAGCACATGCGTGATTGGTGGTAAGTTCCTTTTTACGGGAATGCACCGTCGAGATGTTTGCTTCGGAGCCGAGGAGTGGTTTTAATTCGTCCAGCTCCAGACATATATGGGTAGGATGGCCTATAACGTCACATATGGCTCAGACTGGTGATTCCCTTTGAATGGCAGGGGTCACCATCTTCTTTCCTCTATTTGTGGTTTTCTTGGCTGTGATTACTGGTTTCGCAATGGGGACTTCCTTTGCGGGGGTGGTCTCGACCATTTCTTGGGTAGGTGGGGGCTCCTCGAGACTGAGGGGATTTAACCCTATGGCAGTAACATTGGTGGCTCCTATTCCGAAAGGGTGAATGAGGTACCAAATTGGGAACGCCAACGATATTTGGGTAATACCAATGTTGCCAAAACTTGCTGGGAGACGAAGCCAGCTGAGGGGTAGAGGAAAGGGGTTTGGGAGGTGGCGTATGCTAGAGAGGCTGTCGTGGCCGATGCCTTATTGTCGTTACTTCTTGATTCCATGTCCTAACTAGTCTTGGTGCTTGATGTGGACATCATGCACACCAGGGCCCCTATGGCATCGGGTGATGCTTCAGGGATAATGGGAGGATCTCCTAGGAATGACCCTAGAACGGATGACGGTTTGAATTGGCCAGGGCCATATTCTTGGTACCGTGAAAGAACATCTGAGATTTTATCTACATATGGTATAACTACATCTGTGTTGGTTAGGGGATGCTTCTCACTGTATGTCAGCTGGTCTACAATAATGATGTGATCCTCGTGGGGGAACATCATAATGCAAAAGATAGAGGAGGCTATGGTGGACATGGCATACATATAACTCCACCCGAGGAGTATATTGTAATCCTAGTGAGTTTCTCAGACTTCAATGTCTATGTGAACCATCTTGCCAGCTAAACATGCCAGGACATTTTGGGAGAGGCCAACGTGGGTCGAGGGACGACTTTCGTACACTCGAAGCGTTATGACTGAGGGTTTCGGTTCAGGAGACCCTAACTTCTGCCAATTTTTTTTTGACATGATGCATGTTGATGCACCCTCGTCTATTACACATTAGTGAATAGTGATATTCTGGACTGACACTAGTATCTGAAAGGCACCATGGAAGGAAGCCTAGTGGTGGCTTTGTCTAAGTCAAAATCCATCAAGCGTGTATCGGCAGGGTCGATAGCACCTAACGCAAAAAGTAGGGCTTTATGTTGCTTTGGGCATGATTGCAGTACTTCCAGAGCTGACATAGCAGTAGTTGATTGAGCTAAATCATCCACGATGCTATAATTATGGGCCGCTTTAGAGTATTTGTTTTCTCGCCTATTAGGTCCCTTTGCCATCTTTGGCAATGGTTCTATAGTCATCTTTGAAATGGTCAAAGGTGCAGTCGACGCACTAGTACTAGCCCCTGATGTAGTGGTGTTTGGTGGGGTGCCGTAGCTGCAATTCCGTATTTGGAAAACCATCTCTTCCCTAGTCATGTATATTTCATGGCTTCTTTTCCTGGAATTGTTTGGGTTTTGCTGGTGAGTGCTTACCGTCCCTTGGTTTGGGAATGGTTCTTGCATCACAGCTAGTTATTGGGAATATCCTCCTTATCCTCAGTTACTCTGAAGCTTTTTCAGCTCAGGGAGATCAGGACAGTGGTGAGTATAGTGCCCATACTCACCACATATTGAACAAGAATGGTTTGTTCGCAGAGGTGGCCTTTTTCCTTGTCATTGGACATTGCTTGGCTCCTAGTTCTGATTCTTGTTGAAGTTTCCTCCAGCTTGGGATCATGGTGAGCGCTATTGGTTATTTCCCCCCTGTCCAGGGTTTCCTTTTGGCTTGTTTTTTTACTTTTTTCTTAACTATGTTAGGAGGGTAGTTCTCCTGGTTATACTGGTGTGGTTGATTTTGGGACGGCTGCACAAAGTTCACGTGTGTTGGTTTGCATAGGTGGGTCATGTGCTTGGGACTGAGCATAAGGATGTCCTTTGTTTGCACTTGGTCGTTCGAGGGGAGCTCTTTCATCATTGTTTCTTTCTATGTATTGGGTCCCCTCAATCGAAGGATAGGGTCCTTGTATAGACCAATCTACTATTCCAGATTAGGCTCAATTTATTGTCAACCAAGGTAGGTAATCTTAGAGGCACTTGTCTAATGTATATATACCTAGAAGGATCTGACTCCCTAAGTGAATATTTAATGTACTAGGTTCTAGCACTCTTTTTACAAGAGATTGATATGTGGTTCCTCACACACTTTAAACACTTATGTAATTAAATATGATCTATTGTTCTAAAAACAGAGTGCTACTAATTGTCTGAGTTTTCAATCCTTTTACAAGGTTATGGTTCACAAAAACTCTTTCAAAGTAACACACTAAAGCATACTAAAAATAGAATTAATTAAAACAGGGATTACAGAGATGATTTTGAATTCAACACTCAATTAAACCCTCTTACAAGGAATGTTCATTAATTTAGTAATCGAATTCTTCAATTATAACCATGAACCATGAAATAAAAATGATGAATGAAATCACAAGAACTCTTAATCAAAATCGATGAACTCAAAGCATGAAAATGAAATAAAATACTAAATCAGATCTGAATATTCAATTTAATGGAAATGTAAAGAAAAGTGTACCAACTTCACATGGGGGCCCTTCCACGCTTGAAGGCACACTTGGGAAACTTCAAATGATGAAAACGCTAACTCAAAAACACCATAAATGATAGGATTTTGTCTCTGATTAAAATCTAGAAATGAGTTACATTAAAACAGAGTTCTGAAACACATACATAGTCTCAAGTTTTCTCTTTGCATTCAATAATATCACTAGCATCACTAGCTTATTACATGCTTCCATTCACTTATTTATCATAAATTACAATCAAAAGAGGCTATTTTCATTCTATCAAAACCTAATAATCTCAAAAACAGATCGAATTACTTTGGAATCCCTAATCATAAGCAAAATATCAAGCTCATTCATTTATGACTCATATTTTTCTACTAGACTAGCTGGGTTTGACCAGCATTGACCAGATATTTAGGAACTTCAAATCTGATTTTGGATAGATTTTTCACCATATGTGTACGTTCTAGATCACGCCCATGTCCTTCATTTTGATCTACCAACTATGCCACGTGTCAGAACATAAAACATTTACAGGAATTTATCACATCCTATAATTTCTTGAAAATTTTCAATTTTTAACACAAAAATTCCATAAATTAATTTTAATGTAAAAATAACAATCATAATGCTATATTAATAGATTTCAATAAAATATAAGGGATTTATGGAGGTTTAATGAATAAAATGGTGGATAATGATGGGATTTTAGGAGAAAAATATAGCCATAAAATAATACCAACATTCCCCCAAACTCAATGATTTAGCATGTCCTCATGCTAACCTGATGTGCTCCCTTTATGTTCTACTTCTGCTTCTGATGCTTGTAGAAATACATCTACATTATTCTGGGCTTGAAACTCATGCTTCATGTTCTTGTATTTTTCTTTGAGAGCCTTTTTCTGCGTGTACCATTTTGTTGCCCATTTGCATATTTCAATTTGATCAGTTTTGAGTTCTTTGACTTTCCTTTTCAATTTCTCATTTTTCTGTTGAATCTTCTTACTCTGGGCTCTTAACACTTCATTTTATTTCTTTATGACTCTTTCTAACATATTTTCTTCCATAAGTTCTTCTTTTAATTCTTCGATTTGTTTCTTTAGCTTTCTCTATTTCTTGTTTGAAGGTACTGGCTCTTTTCTTTCTTCCTTGTTACATTCAGTTTCCATTTCTGCATCTTGTTCTGGCTGTGAATTAGCATTGCTTTAAATTTCCATTGGTGTATTTATATCTTGCTCTGGTTGATCATCTTGTATTTTTTTTCTTTTTATACTCCTTGATCTTCTTGTGTAAGTAGTGAAAATTTTGTCTTTTGTAATTTTCTTGGCATCTTCTTGCCTCATTCTCCTTGTTTTTACACTACTACTGGGCTGAGAAATAGTGCTTGATCTAAATTTAGGGGTTTCCTCATTCATTTCATCAACATCAACCATAAATTATGTGCTTCCTTGTTTCTCTTGTTCATCTTCTTTGGTTTTGATTTGATTGGCAATTAAAAATCCTTCCCATGTTATTCCTCTCTTTTGCAATTCAAATTCAATTAAAATTTTAATCAAACCAAAATGACACAAGCTTTAATCTTCATTACCCTTTTGTTTCTGGATGGTCTTTAACATCTTGGTCAAACTCTGTAAAAGAAAGTAAGACAAATTGATGGTGCATTGACCCTTTAAGTGCAACAAGATTTTGATGTGATACAAGTATAATATGTTGTATCGCCCTTCAGATGTGACAAATTTTTGGAGAATGTATACCATTTCATCCCATGGATGGATTAACCAACTTCTAGGAACACCCTTTTTCCAATTGACAGAAGAAACTCTTGATCTAGACATAAATTGAGTCCACGATTTTTCTCTAAACTGCTTGGTTTTAAAATATTTTTCCCCTTCTGAACTAATGTCTAATGACTAAGCTATTGTGTCTTCTGAGATTCTAAACGAGAAATTCCCTATCAAATTTTTTTCCCCATTAAATGAAAATGAAAACGGTTTTGTAACTTCCTTATTTTTTCCATTGAATTTCTCTAGAAAAGGTAGCCATTGTTTTTCCCTTAAAATTTTAACACAGTCTTCATGATATTTTGAGCTATCAAATTTCTCAGGCTTTGCCCTATTTTTCATTTTAAAATATTCGTTCTCACCCTTTCTGATTATGCTCTGTAGAAAAAATTATTAACCAGGTTTTTTAGCTTGTTACCTCTCTTGTCGCGTTCCACTAGGCTAACCTTAAATTTCTGAGCTGACCTCTTCAAATATTTGAGCTGGCCTCAAATTTCTGAACTTACTTCAATTTCTGGGTGAAAGTCAAAATTCTGGATAATCCCTGCCACCTATATTTTCTCCCTTTTTCAACCAATGTATCCTAGCAGCTGGATACCTATTATCTCGGTCTTTCTACTTTAAAAAAATCAGAGCCCAAATATTAGCTGACTTTATGAACTCAGAGTTTCATAAAATGAAAACTCAGTGCCTGACCTTGACTTTGCTTGTTATCATGAGATAAAATTACTATGATGATGGTGCATAGAATAGGGTTTTATTATGAAAGACCGTAGTCTTATTTTCAAAGCCTAAAGACGTGTCACAGAGAGTTCAAATCATAGATACAGAGGAATGATAGTGGTTTGCAGAAAACACAATCATAGTAACAGAGTATACAAGTCGTGCTGACAGATAAATGAAATCATTGGCGGATACACTTATAAATAGATATGGACCTATTTTATAACTTATCGAATAAACATTTGATACTTCATAAACTATATATGCGCTCCGACCTTTCAATTAAATCCATATATGTGCCCCGGCCTTTCAACTGGTGGTTGTACTATCTCAACCTCCTTTTGCTGAGATACAGTTTAAATGAAATCTTCTTTGCTGATTGGCTTATGATAGATCTTCAACCTATGTCAATTGACAATAAAGGTGTTGCCTTCTCCATCAATTGTAGTAAGTTTTATTGATCCATTATCAAATACTTGAACTAATTCGTATGGGCCCATCCAATGTGTTGTGAACTTGGCTTTATGATCTCTGAATTTGGAATCAAAGAGTAAAGCCTAGTCACCTTATTTAAAATATTTCTTCTTTATGTGTGAGTCATGCCACTTCTTCCTTTGTTTCTTCATTAGGATTTTTCTCTCTTTTGCTAGTTGCCTCATTTCATCTAACCGATTCAATTGCATGATTCTCTCTTTTTGTGCTTCATTGAGATCAATGCCTAAATCTGTAACCATTTTATAAGTATGTATCTGAAATTCAATAGGAAGCATTACCTCTTTTCCATACACCAGCTGATATGGTGTAAATCTTGTAGTATCTTTCCATGTGATTCTGTAAGCCCAGAGAGAATCCTTGAGATTTTCCTCCCAGTTTTTTCTGTTCATTGCCACTATTTTAGTGATAATTCATTCCAAATTTTTATTTGTAGATTCCACTTGACCATTGGCCTGTGGATGGTAAGGTGTACTTTTCCTATGCTTGATTTAATATTTTTTTGTGATGTCTTGAACCAGCCTTGAACTAAACTGAGTACCTTGGTCTGTTACTATCTCTCTAGGCACTCCATACCTTACAAAAATTTCTTCAAAAGGAAATTTACCACTGTTTGTTCAGTTTCTCAGACAAGATCTTTTGCTTCAGCCCATTTAGTCACGTAGTCAGTACATACTAAGATGTAATTTTTAACCTTTGAAGGTGGATTGATGGGTCCTACAAAATCTAGAGCCCATTTTTCAAATGGCTCTAAATGTACTTGAGGCTATAGTGGCATCTCATCTGAAGCAGTTGGTCTACCCATACGTTGGCAACTATCACAACTTCTCACATACTTATTGGAATCCTTTAAAATGGATGGCCAATAATAGCCAAGACTGAGGATCTTGAATGTTGTCCTTTTAGCTGCAAAATGCCCACCACAAGGTTCATCATGGCAAGATTTTAAAATATCAATTATTTCATCATTTCTGACACATCTTCTAATAATCATATCATAACCAGTGTAAAATAAATCTCCATTAACCCATGAATATCTGGCACTTTGCTTGATGAGCCTTTTCTTCTCCTTTGAAGTGAAATATGGAGGTGTCTTTCCTATGGAGAGATAATTAGCTAAATCAGCATACCATGGATCCACTATTAAAATTGAAAATAAATTTTCATCGGGAAAAGAATCTTCAACTAGAACAACCTCACCTGGATTGTGGAGTATAGAAAGAAAATCTGCCACCTGGTTCTCTTTACCTGGTCTATCCAACACTGTAACATTAAATTCTTGTAGCAATAACAACCATCTGGTAACTCTGCCATTAGTTATTGGTTTTTTCATTAAGTAATTAATGGAAGAGTGGTCAGTATGAATAAAAACCTCATAACCAGTTATATAATGACGGAATTTATTCACAACATGTATGATTGCAAGCATTTCTTTTTCAGTAACTGTGTAGTTAAGTTCTGCAGGTGTCAGATTTTTACTAATAAAATAGATGGCATAATTCAAATACTCTTCTTTTTGGCCTAATGAGATACCTACTACAGTATCAGATGCATTGGTAAAGATGTGAAATGGTAGGGTCCAATTAGGTCCTTTTAAAACTGGTGTGGTGGATAACTTTTCTTTGAGTGTTTCAAAAGCTTTTTGACAATTTTCATTCCAGTTCAAAGGTACATCTTTTGCAAGAAGCTTAAACAGAGGTAAAGCTATCTTACTAAAATGTTCAGTAAACCTTCTATAATAGCTTGCATACCCAAGAAAGCTTCTTACCTCTTTTTGAGTCTTTGGAATTGGAAAATTGACAATGATTTTGATTTTTGATGGATCTACTTTAATGCCTTTTGAAGAAATATAATGACCCAATACTACCCCTTCATTTAGCATCATAAAAAAAAAAATTCATTGCTCAAGGATAAATTGGCTTCAATACATCTCTTCAAAACTTTCTCAAGATTTTCTAATGAATGATCAAATGAATTACCATATACTAAAAAATCATCTATATAAACTTCAACACACTCATGAACTAAATCAGAAAAAATGGCTAATACAGCTCTCTGAAATTTAGTTGGAGCATTATAGAGTCCAAATGGTAAAAAATTGTAGGCATAGGTGACCCAGGGACAAGTAAAAGTGGTTTTTTCCTGGTCCTCTAAGGCTATCCTGATCTGGCTATAGCCACTAAAACCATCAAGAAAGGAAAATGATGATTTCCAGCTAATGTAACCAAAACTTGGTCAATAAATGGTAATGGAAAATAATCTTTGAGGATTTCTTTGTTCAATTGTTTGTAGTCAACACAAATTCTCCACTTACCATTTTTCTTGGGCACTACTACTAATGGATATACCCACTGACTATCAGAGATGGGATAAATAGAATTAACTTTCAATAGTTTTTGTAATTCATCTCTAACAATATCCTGAAGGATGGGATTCATTCTTCTCTATGGTTGCCTCATTGGTCTTACATTAATATCTATGTAAATATGGTGAGTGCATGTTTCTGGGTGGATTCCCTGCATATCGGTGTAGTCCCAAGAAAATGCCTTTTGATATTTTCTCAATAATTGAATCATTTTTTCTTCCTAAGATAAGTCTAGGTGTGTGCCAATATTCAATGTTTTCCCTAGATTAATCTCTATGGTCTTACTCTGTGTGTTTGTGATAGATTGAATGGGAAAATTGCTTTTCAAAGAATGTTTGCAAAGAATGAATGGTACATGTTTCTTGAAAACATTGTGCTAAAAGTTGATCTGTAGCATTGTATTGTTCATTTCTTAATTCTTCAGAAATATCAGTTTGAGAAAGTAACAATTCTACCAAATCATCATTATTATGTTTTTGAAAATCATAGATTTGGTTGATGCTAAAAACAGATTGAACTTCTTCTTTGTCATTGTATTTTTCATCAAGCCATAAGTTGTGTGCTACTGCTAGAGATTGTGTTGATGGGTATAGAGTGAGTTGTTTTCTTTCAGTTCCTCATGAAATAATCATATTACCTTATCTACACCCAATGAATGCATCAACAGTTGCCAACCATGGCCTGCCAAGGATGATAGGGTGTCCTTCTAAATTAGATTTTGGCTGAAGGACTAAAAATTCAACTGGATACTCCCAAGAGTCCAGTGAAACAATTATGTCCTCCAAAATCCCTTCACGAATGACTTTGGACCTATCAGCTAGTTCGAGGACAACTGGTGTGTATTGTAAATTTGTGAGCTGCAGTGTTTTCATTGTTTCAAGGGTCATCACATTTATTGCAGCCCCAAGGTCAATCAAAGTGTTTGGAATAGGTATGTTGTTAATGATTGTAGTGACTCTGGGAATACTAGGATCAACATACTTTTCCATTGAAATGGTGTTTATCATAAGACTGGCTATATGTCCAATAACATGAATAGTTTGTGGGTCAAGTATTTTCTTTGTGGGATTTTTGAGGCATAGCTCTTTGATTTCTTTAGTATATACCGGAATGTCTTTTATGGCTTGAAGTAGTGGAATTTTTACATAGACATTTTTTAACTCATCTAAAACATCAAACTGAGGTAAAGACATGGGGAGTTTTTCTTGGATCAATCTATCCGGAAAAGGTGGTGGATGCATTGGTTGCATTTGTTTATTTTGGATGCCATCATTTTGTTTCTTTTGAATTGGATTTTCATCTTCATTCTCTTTGTTTTCTTTTTTTTTGGCAGCTATTGGAGGTTCTTTTTGAAGTGTCCTACCAGACCTAAGCTCAATATTTTGTAAAGGTAGAATGGGGTAAGATGTTCCCTCATCCACACTATAGGCTAGTCTATTGGCTCTATTATTTGGAATAGGTATAGGTTGAGAAGGTATCTGAGTAGGTCTAGGATGCTGGTTAGATGGAAGTTGTAATTGAGATGGATTTATTGGTGGAGGATCAGGAAATGTTTGTTGAGTGTTTTGAGGTTGTTGGACAACTTGCTGCTAAGGATATTGTTGATATGTTTGAGGATACTGCTGATATGGCTGAGGATATTGTTGGTATGGTTGAAGATATGGATGGTATGGTCGAGGATATTGTTGAAATGGTCTCCATTGTTGCTGTGGGTAAGTTTGGCATTGCCAAGGCATGGGAACATTCCAAGAATTCTAAACATACATCTGATCTTGTACAGGAAATTGCAAATTTTGATTTGGAAACATACCTGGAGGTCGTGTTTGCCATGGTCTCTTAACGCCCATGAAATAAAAATTCTCTATATCTGTGTTGGCTTCCAAATTACAATTTTTCAAAATCTTGATTTTAGAGGAATGAAAGATATCATGAATTTTAGTGCAAAAGGCACAAACTTGAACATTTTGAACATTTTCTAAAGGGCAGTCTTTCAAAGCATGTTTCTTCTGGATTTTTGGACAAAAGAAAGCCATTAATTGATCTTCTTATTCCTGTATTTTCTTTTCTTTTAAAGTGTCTGTTTGGTTCCCCAAGGTACTTAATAGGTCTATTTTGAATTCTTCTAATAAGTTTCCTATTTTAGCCCTTGTGACACTAGCTGAAGCAGATTTAGTGGCTTTGGAAGATATGGTTATTTTTTCATTCCTAGCTTTGCTCCTAGAATAATTTTCACATAAATAGACAATTTCATCAAAAGGTAAGGTAGAAATATCATGATTTCCCATCAGATTAAGATCATCTAAGTATTCTTCTCGGATGATCTTCAAAAATATTGTTCAGATCAGATCAAGAGACATGGTTCTATGTTTTGATTTTTTTAGATTGTAAACAAATCATTCCAAATATTCCTCTAAGCTCTCATCCTCTTGTTGATTCATTCTAAAGATATCATCTTTAGAATATCTTGATCTACAAGAAGGTTGGTATTTTTTTAAGAATATTTTTCTCATTCCATCCCAATCAATTATTGCATGTTCACCAAGTCCCATGAACCACCTAAGTGTTGATTCTTTTAGTGTTGCTGGAAAGATTCTAAGCCTATGGGCATCATCTATATAACCATATGTGCGGCATACTATATCAAATTCAAAAAAAAATGAATCTGGGTCTTCTGAAGCCATGCCATAAAAGTTTGGTAGTACAGATGGAGGTATGTTTTTCATTTTTATTTCCTCATCATTGTTTTCTCCTGGTTCTTGAATAGGAAATTTAAAGGTTGACTCTTCCTCTTCTCTTGGTGGTGGGTTTTGATTTTGATCTTGCTTTTGTTTCTGTTCAGCTTCTCTTTGTCTTCTTCTTTCTTTTTGTTGTCTCTCATATTCTCTAATTTGTTCAGGAGTGGGTCCTCTTGCTGATCCTCCTCCTTCCTCAGTCATTTTGATAGGTTCTTCTGTTGATTCAATGTCTTGTTTAGTGTCACTTGTTTCAAAGAAAGGTTTTTCTGTTGATTTTTCTCCTTCTTGAGATTTTTCAAAATCAGTAGGTTCAAGGAGAGGTTGTTGGGTTGTTTTGCTACTCTCTCTTGTTATAGAGGATTCAGGGAGTGTTTCTTCTTTGCTTCATATGCCAATAAAATTTGTCTTTCAATGAGTGTGAGTCTATGCCCTCATTTTTGTTTGTCCTCTAATTTTTCTACAGTGACTTTCCCAGCTGGAGTTGTGTGTTCAATCCTCTCTAAAGTGTCTGCTCCTAGTGGTGGATTATTTTTTGGATGGGGGTTTTTTTATGAATCTACCTTTATCATCTCTAGTTCTAGACATAAGTAACCATGACTTCTAAAATGCAGAGTTAAAACTAAATCTGTGTTTTTTTTTGTTTTTTTATATTGTTTTTTTTTTTAAATCCTCTAGTTGCGCCTCCCCGACAATGACACCAAAATGTATAGACCAATCTACTGTTATAGATTAGGCTCAATTTATTGTCAACCAAGGTAGGTAATCTTAGAAGCACTTGTCTAATGTATATATACCTACAAGGATCTGACTGCCTAAGTGAATGTTTATTGTAGTAGGTTCCAGCACTCTTTTTACAAGAGATTGATATGTGGTTCCTCACACAATTTAAACACTCATGTAATTAAATCGGATCTATTGTTCTAAAAAAAGAGTGCTACTAATTGTCTGAGTTTTCAATCCTTTTACAAGGTTATGGTTCACAAAAATTCTTTCAAAGTAACACACTAAAGCATACTAAAAATCGAATTCATTAAAACACGGATTATAGAGATGATTTGAATTCAACACTCAATTAAACCCTCTTACAAGGACTGTTCATTAATTTAGTAATCGAATTTTTCAATTATAACCATGAACCATGAAATAAAAATGATGAATGAAATCACAAGCACTCTTAATCAAAATCGATGAACTCAAAGCACGAAAATGAAATAAAATACTAAATCAGATATGAATATTAAATCTAATGGAAATGTAAAGAAAAGTGTACCAACTTCACATGGGGGGCCTTCCATGCTTGAAGGCACACTTGGGAAACTTCAAATGATGAAAACGCTAACTCAAAAACACCCAAAATGATAGGATTTTGTCTTTGATTAAAATCTGGAAATGAGTTACATTAAAACAGAGTTCTGAAACATGTACATAGTCTCAAGTTTTCTCTTTGCATTCAATAATATCACTAGCATTTCTAGCCTATTACATGCTTCCATTCACTTATTTATCATAAATTACAATAAAAAGAGGTTATTTTCGTTCCATAAAAACCTAACTAATCTCCAAAATAGATCGAATTATTTTGGAATCCCTAATCATAAGAAAAATATCAAGCTCATTCATTTATGACTCAGATTTTTCTGCTAGACTAGCTGGGTTTGACCAGCGTTGACCAGATATTTAGGAACTTCAAATCTGATGTTGGATAGATTTTTCACCATCTGTGTACATTCCAAATCAAACCCATGTCCTTTTTTTTAATCTACATACTATGCCACGTGTCAAAATATAAACCATTTACATGAAGTTATCACATCATGTAATTTCCTGAAAATTTTCAATTTTTAACACAAAAATTCCATAAATTAATTTTAATGTAAAAATAACAATCATAATGCTATATTAATCAATTGCAATAAAATATAAGGGATTTATGGAGGTTTAATGAAGAAAATGGTGGATAATGATGGGATTTTAGGAGAAAAAGATAGCCATAAAATAATACCAACAGTCCTCCTTGGTGATACGCTTGTACCCTATTAGTCAAATTTTGCTGAGGCATATGATGGCTTTGAAATCTAGGTTGAGGCACGTTCTGAGTAGAACTATATGCGTAACCGAGATTTTGACTACTGTTGCCTAGGTAACCTTGGGTCATTTACCCTATTAATCCATCTATAGAGTTCGTCGTGCCTGGAAATTCTTGATAAGTTTGTAGGCATGGGGCGTTAGGCAGGATGTTGTAGATGTATCTTGACTGCATATAAATCAGTTCAAAATTTTGGGCTTTACTGATTGCATCCTCTTCAGAAGTGGGGTTTTGCTGCGCCACATCCTTTGAAATCTTCGTCGTCAGAGTTTTCAAGGAATAAATCTAAGAGGACCTAATCGTCGAGTTTGGCTTTACACAAACTGCGACACCGCCTCCATTCATGGAGATGTTTTAAGATATGGATGGTAGGGGTTTGTATAAAATGAGTTAGTAACTCCATTCTCGAATCATGGTGAATGGGTAGTTGAAAATATGTGAGGAACGCGATAGGAAGGATGCTAAAGATTCCATGTGAAGAAAGAGGTTGCTCCACGTACCACTTCGTGGCTACTCCCGTAAGAGTGCGTTGAAACAGCCTCAATAAAATAGTGTCTTCAATGATACTATTTGATGAGCACCACAAGTGAAATGTCATTACATGATGACTTGGGTCTTTCGCTTGCTTGCCTTCAAATTTTGGTATATTCAAAGGGAGCTTCGTGGGCATGGGAGGCCATGACAGATCGTGTGTGATGGGGTCATTCATTAGCTTGGTTAAATCGGGTAGATTCAACAAAGATAAGAAAGGTAACTGAGAGTTTTATTCCATTGCAACGTGTGAAGACACGAAGTTCTGGTTAGAACGAGGGTTAGTATGTGGCGTACCCTGATGTGTGTTCAATCGGCTTCCCGAATGGGACGCACTCCTCTACCCCCTAGGGGTCGAGGGAGGAGTGGTGTGCAGTGTAGTGTTGGGAGACCGACTAGGATTCCCAACTATGGTTGCTCTAATAAAGGACGAACCAATAATGGTGGAAGTGTTCCCTCTTTGACGTCTAAATGGCGAAAGACCTGGAACCCCTCCCTGTAATGGGGGGAGGTCCAAAAGATGCCTGGTTCGATGAGGTTCCGTTGGGACCATTTGGGTGTTGACCAAGTTTGGTTTTGGAAAATTTTGAGAAGATAGAGTCTATGATCAAAGAAAATTTATGGCCACATACATAAAACAAAGCGAAAAAAAAAAAAAATTTTCTCTTTAACTTAATCTATATGATCAATCAAGCAAAAAAGTGGTTTTTGTTTGTTTGCATATGATACTTAAAATCCTAGAAGATGTATGCGTCCTCACACACTCAAAAGTAACTGGGCCTTGAGAATATTTCTTGTGAGTGCTAGGACAATGTCCCATAAGAGTTGGCAACGCCCCCAATCAGCCGAAGCGAATCCACCAAGGTAAGGGTAGAGGGTCTGGCGCTTGCCTGCACTGTCACCTATAGGGTAAAGGATGCCATAGTTTTTGGACACTAAGAACCACCGTCCCACATGAGCATTGGAGTCTTGGGCTTATTCGTAGTTAATTAACAGTATCGAGTATCAGTCGGGTCAGGTAGCCCCAATTGAGACCGCATGCACTGCGCCTAAGCCTAACCCCCTTTGAATCGGGTCTCTATCGTGCTCGATTTTTCTTTTTCGTGGGCTGATAGATGGATTTGAAGCTTCCTAAATACACAACTTCTATGTTTCAATATGAATTATGATCAAGTTGGCTTATTGGGTGCCTACCCCCTTGATCCTAACTTAAACTATAAATTATTTTGTTGCCCCTATGGGGAGAATTTAGTGAGTTTGGTTAAGTTAGTTTTAGGTGTCTTCCTTTGCTCAGTGGGTGAGTGTGTATGAGCATAAGGTGAAAAATCTCATAGTTTGAACATATGGATATCGGTGATCGTTTACAAAAATCCCCTAGTTAAACTATGTTATATTGTTCCTGGCTCAAATAGAAAACATGTGCGGATAATGGGTCTCTTTCAAATTTTCCTAGTTAATATATGTGAATAACTAAAGGTAGATGACGAATTGTAAATATAGAGCATTCATATGCTTACCTAGGATCACCGAAGGGTGCAAAGGTAGCAGATATGACTTGCTCTAATTGACAATTCAATCCTAGTCCTGCAATCTCTAATGCAAAAATTGAACTAAAATAAACAATTTCTACACTAGAAAGAATAAAACTAGCTATGCATGCATGGTCTTGGGCCACTTACTTGGACTAGCTTATCTAAGTGTGAATACCAGAATTTGAAAAACATAAATTGTTCAGAATGCAATGGTTAATTTCCCCCCTACTTAAACTAACTATAAGCCTACAAAATGAAGCTAAAAGTGAGTTCTCAGAAACTGTGGGGTATGAACACAAGTGCTGGCAGATACATTAGGGGCTGCCCAGCACACTACAAGCAGAAAAATGCAGAATATAGGGAGAAAAATCTCATTCTGTAAATTTCACGCAAAAACCCTGACAGGTGCGCTTTCCTGCACGCAAGTCAATCCTAAACATGCGCACTACACGTCTATGAGAAACAATTGCGTGCAAATTCCTGCAAGTAAAAAAAAATAGGAGTTTCCTTCTTCATTCTGTCACTCCAAGTGAATCTAGGGACTGTAAGATGGATCAAAGGACTATCAGTTCCACTCTCCAGCATAGAAAAAGGTCTCCTGCAAGAGATGGCACAACCACATTAACTTGTAAAACGTTAGTGGAGTCACCAGTCTTGTTGTGGTGGATTTGACACATGGGTGTACGAAATCGCACCAGTTTAAGGGGTGTCCTATACCCCTATAAACTATTGGTAACAGGCAAAAAATGGTGGAGCTCAAAAGCATATAATATAGAGGAAAAAATATGTGAATGTATGCTCAAATTAAACTAAAAAATAAAACACAAATATACAGAAGCTATTGAAGAGAGTCAAAATGATATTAATGCAAATGATGGCACTAGGCCTCTTCTTATTAAATGTTTGATATGGAAAATAAATTTTACCCACTTGCCAAAGGGCCCCTAGACAATGTTTCTAGGTCCCAACACAAGGATGTTGTTTTTCCAAGCTCTAGCTCTGATGCAGTCTCCCTCTCTCTCCATTGTGATGGAATAAGATTGTTGGGTGGCCAACAATCAAGTCCCCTCTATCTCCAGCTCTGGGTTACACACTGTTGGTATTTCTTGGGAAATTCTGTCCAGCATAACAATGTGATCACCCATTCTTCATTTATATAGGGGATTTCAAATCCTCCTTCCCTCCCTTGGTACGTGGTGGATGGTGACCCAGGGGAGAGGTATGATTCTATTGTGTGCTCCAAATATTCCTTTGTGTTCTCACATAGTGTCTAAGGAGGCATTGGTGGTTGTCCTTAGGTGGATTCATATAAGGAGTAACTTTCCATTGCTTTGTGTGGTCCTGGAAAGCGACATTTTTCCACTTTTAGGAATGCGCGCTTATTGGGAAAAAAGGCACGCAAAAGGCGCTCTTCTCGAAGGATAAAGCACACAATTAGCATCTTAAGACTAGTTTAAAATTTATTTTCTCAAAACCTTAGATATTTTAAATAATTTCTTGATTCCATAATGTCTTCCTGCCCTGTAAATCCTTTGGGTTGACATTAATTAATGTCATCTTCTGTTGTACGATTTTCTAGTGTTAACAACTATGACTCTCAGTAGTCACAAATATCCTTCTTCTATGAGCTTCTCCTTGCTCACTATGAGTTGAAAACAATCCACTCCAACAACCTGAATCCATTAACCTATTTCTAAATACCATACTAAGCTCTTCCATGCCTAGTCTTCACCTAGTATTTCCACTGAGTCCTTCCTCTAGAATCTTCATTTGAGCACTCTCTTCTCTTTTGGATTTTGCGTTCAACTGCTCACCATTCTCCTTGAGAAATTTTTTTCCTCCTTCTCTATTGCAAAGTTATTTACCATCATCATAAGGAAATCTCTATGTTTGTGGTTACAGTCACCAACTTTAAACATCAACACTGCCACATGTAATCAGTAATTAATTATCAAAATACCATCACTTTCTATCCAAATATTTGTTGAACATGTATCACTATTGTTGTAGTCTTCTCTTTTGGCTGTACCATCAATGTTACAATATTCTAATGTCCTTCACTCAAAACACTCTTATTTCATATCTACTTGAAAACAAATTTGATCTACTTCGTCCCAAAGTAGATTTTCTTCCATTCATTGTCTTCTTCATATTTCTATCATGCAACCTTCAATATTCAAATTCAATGATAATTAAAAAAAACTAAGTTGCCTCAATCATATTTTCAAATATGATTTTACTCCATGCTTCTGCTGTGAACTTTGGACTTCACTTGCTTTATTTCTTTCATATTTCCATTCTGTAGTCACTCATTTAGATTTATTAGATCCAATTCTTCTCCATGCTCTAAATTTCAACTCCAAAATTTTTCTTTCTTGCTAAGTTGTTCTAATCTCATCACCAAAGAGTGTTCAGGCTTTGATATCACTTGATGGTAGCCAAGTCACCTCGGCGCTAATATCACCAATCTACCCCATCCATATAACAGTGGATTCTTCAAGTTGTCACATTCAATGACCAATACTAAAAAATACCCACACAACTGGGAAATACGAAAGTAGGCCAATAGGGGATTTTAAACCAACATATAGTCATTCAAAATTTAAAAAAAAAAAAAAGTCCCTATGAAATTATTTTCCAATTTATTGTTTCATTGCTACGAAATCACTCATTAAAAAAATTATTTTGTGGTTTCTAGGAAGATTAAATGACTTGTATCTCTTCCAAATCGACTCTCCACAACCCATCGCTTGCTCCACAACACAATATACAATTTACCTTTCCTTTATTCACCATAGCTTGCAATATTATTACAAATTTTCTAATCAGGAAAAAATAAAACTAGTAAAAAAGGATTTGACATTATTCCCAAAACATGGTGATCTGTTCTACTATAAGAACACTCGAATTTTTGTAACAACCATGCATTCGCTACATCAAAACATAGTGAAAATTCCTTCATAGTGTTTTGAAACCATTACAACAAAATACAAAGGAATCATGAACAACCACACAATCATTGAAGCCACAATGTTCATATTTTTAATGTAAATCAGTTCAACAAGCTATAGGTTCTCAAAATGACTAGTGTTCAAATGAATAAATGTACAGGAATAGAAACCATGAGTTCACAAGAAGAAATCGAATTGGTTAATCACAGTCATTTAGCAAGCACACAACTTATAGTCCAAAATTTATATTCATTTATGTCACTCACATAGAGAAATACCTTCTATTTCACACATATTGGAAGTACATGCGGGTCTGCAAACTCGTTACTGTAGTTTCACAAAGAAACAATGAATTATTCTCTTTTGTCCCTCTCTCATCTCCTCACTCAATAGCCTCTGATCTCTTTCTCTCTTTCTTTTATTGTCTCCCAAAATGAATAGAATATTACAACCAAGATTCAAAAAATGTGAATCATTTCTCCTTCTCCACAGAATCAGGGAAACCAAAAAGCTATATTTACATTTGAAAATAACTTCTCCAACTTATTCTAAAAAATAAAACTCACTTCCTAATGTAAACATTTACAATTTCTCACAAAACATTTAAATTTTCCTCCCAACATTACCATATGGCCATCCCAGCACACTGGTAATATCTTTTCAAGACTTCGTCATTTTTTTTTCTTGGCCTATGCACCTGCATCACATGCTACCAACCTTTTTGACTTGCTAAGTCAACAAAATTTTAGTGATTTTGGAAGGCTTCTTTCCTTTATTTTTTATCATAGAAATAAAATTTTATAGAATCTCAATTAATCTCTTACTTTCTTAAGGTTAAATAGGTCATATTGGTTGTAATAGATGTTAATCATCATCATTATTTAGTAATTATGATAATATATGAGTTCAACCATTACTAAATAAATATTATATTAAATGATAATTGAAAAAAAAACTTAATAAAAATAATAATAAGATCTTTTTTTTTTAGTTTTTTTAATCAAGTGGGTTGAGTTCATCAGATATTACATCAAGCTTGACTTGTGGCTTGTTATATGAGTATGACCATTACTAAAAAAAAATATTACATTAAATGATAATTAAAAAATAATAATAATAAAAATAATAATAATATTTATTTATTTATTTATTCATTATTATTATTATTACTATTATTATTATTTTAAATCAAGTGGATTGAGATTATCACCAAGATAATTGATTTTAACTTGTCTCCTCCCCCTAGTACCGACACAACAACATCCGTGAGGTTTGATCCTGGGTCACATTTTTTACTGGGCCCAACCTCAACTAGTTGTGCTAGTGGGACTTAACATAATAATAAGATATTTGAATAAACAAAGATGTTTAATACAAATATTGAAAAGGTATATATATATATATATATATATATATATATATATAATTTGGTTAAATTTATTGTGAAATTATAATAATTGTTTTGAAAATATATATATAATATTTTCAATTTTTCAATTATAATTTTTAATTAAGAAATAATTTTATTAAATGACTAGTATTTATTACTAGGTGTGTTTATTTTAAAATAGGATTTCTAACATTTTAATTTAATTATTAATATTTATGAATTGGACGGCAAGAATTTAACATCATTTTAAAATATTCTTAGTACTAGTCACAATTATTTTCAATTAAATTGATTAATTAAAAAATAAAATCATATGAACAAATATCACTAAATAAACTATAGTTTCTTAGATATGTGATATTGATAAGCCATAATATTTAGCTCATGATATTGTAACAAAGCCTACATATTAAGAATATTAATATATATAAATTATATTAATATATTAATTCTTTATGTGTGTGTGTGTGTGTGTGTGTATTAGTTTTATGATTTTTTAAATTTTGAAATTATAAAATAAAAACTAATGTTTATTATTTTTTACCAGCCATTTAATTTATATCATTACAAAATTTCCATAACAAGTACTCTCTCGCCTCTTCAAAAAAAAATATATAAAACACAAATAATCTTAGAGCCAAAAGAATGAAACCCTATAAATATTGTGTATTACACAATATTTAGTGAAGTTTTATTAATCATGTGCATGAAAATCCATGGAAATATTGAATAAGATAAACTAAACAAGTGTTGCAGGCAGCTCAAGTCCCTGTCGGGTCTACAACTTGTGTCTCAATGATCTGTAATGTTGTCAAGCTGCATGCATCGTGCTCGGATCTGCTACTTAAGCTATTGCTGACATGGATAAGCCTTATATGCCCCGAACAAAATATTTACAATGTCTCTTTGTCATTAACTGTTGTCATTTGATACAAAGCCATGACTGTTCTAGAACTTTTGATAATAAAAACAATGTTTTCATGTGGAAATTGTGATGAATAAAAATGATGTTCACATCTATTTCACTATGATGAATGTTTTCTTCTTTTATAAAAATAGTGTAACTTCTGCATCATATATAATATTTACAATAGAATCTAGAGACAAATGACATGGAATCAAAACCTCAAATCCTCACAATATTATGAGATGACCGATGCCATAATCTATACTACAAAGATCACAATGTCGAATACAATTTAATGTAATTGTTAACGAACTGGCTTGAGGCAGGGAGTACATTTGTTGGTTTAGCGGAGGGTTCTACACTTTATTTCCCGATCCATCCTTGTACCTTTAGGAAAATAAAAAATAAATATCCATCCCATGGCATCTAAAATTATGAGCCAATCAAATTTAGGGAGGCATCACCTTCCCCACCCACTAGATGGAACTCCTTTCTCGTTAACGATTAGATGGATCGACCTTCCTTCCGGAGCTAGACGACATTGAACTCTTGAGGGAGTGTAACTCTGATGGGTTCGGTTGAACAACTATGATGAATAAAAATCCAACTATTTGAATTCCATCCTACTATCTCGTTAACAACTATTAAACTCCCTTCCTTCCAAAAGTAGTAGAGGATCCCAGCTCCCAGTACAAACAATCCTTCTTCCAGGTATCTTCTCAATCAAGTGGATGTACATCCCACACCGGCCATGGAAGAATCATAGGAATTGTCAGTTTAGTTCAGTAAGGGAAGGGAAGTTGCTAATGCTCGCCTGAAGAGAGAGAGATTGATTGCCTACAATGTTGGAGATCCTTCTCATTTCATTTTTGGGAATAATGACATTTACTATTTATTGTATGCCTTATAATGTTATAATAAATTATAATATTATGTAATTCTCAAACTATGTGAGATATTGTTTTTCGCAAAGAAAATGCTGACCTACAAAACACACCATCACTAGGCGTGTAGTTTGCTTCCAACCCGTTTACATGAGATAGTGAAAAAAAGATGGTAAGCATGCACACATGGGAAAACACACCATTGTGTGCACCCATCTAGGAGCCACTTGTCCACATCGACATGCTATCTCATGCATGTTCACCAAGTTCACTGGCATTCGGCCCTTCTCCCTATCACTGATACTCCCGCTAGATGGTTCTCGTAATAATGGGTGAAAATGTGAAGTTGGGTTACACTTTTTCCCTTTTCTGCGGAAAAAAATCCATTTTTTTATGTTCTTTAACTTTCGACAAGCCAAAACAAATTTTCTGTTTAGAATTTCATTTTGCGATTAAAATAAAATTTGTCATAAATTTTATTAGCTTTCTGGTACTTATTTTTTGGAATTTTTTTATACACATTTGATATGTCAACTTAGCGTTCTTTTGAGTGTGTGTCTTTTAACAATCAAAGGATCATAAAAGGTCATGTTAATATGCGCTGGTGTATTCTTTGAAAACTTTGTGTTTTTGAGAAACAAAATGTGTTGCAACAATCTAGACAGAGTCTAGTTTGGTTTCGTTATATTTACGAAGCCAACTGATCCATATCATAATTACTAGAATTTTTTGAACTGATCCAATATGAAAAAACTGCATATTTTGAATATGTTTTGGCGCACACAAAATTTCTCCACATCTAAGTTATAAACTAAAAATCTAAAAACTACCCATTACAGAGGACGGACCAATGTAATGCACCATAATTTTTTCATTTTTTTTACATTGTATTTGGAAGATACAGAATATTGATTTCACTGAATCATAATGACCTTCAGAAATTGTTTGCACCCGTTTTATTAAAAAATTAATTAAAATTAGTAAATATTTATGAAATTCCATAAAAAGTATATTTCCTGAAATTAGATTGAAATCTGCAAATTCCTTTCTTGGTTTTGACAGTTAATTCACAAATTTTCATGGAGTTTAATTAGTCCAAAGTTGAAGAAATGTGTTCAGACCTCGGCTCTGCGTAATTGTAGATGTGTTAGTTCGGCCAAACTTTCAAAAAAAAGTTTGACTGAATTGTTTTTTGCCCCAACGGCTCGTCAAGTCTAACGACACAAAATTTCGGCCAAAATTTTAATTGACTTTATGTCGGCCGAAAAATTCAACAAAGCCCCTCCAAAATAACATTTCACGGCAATATAAATTGACGTAAATGGATTCATTATTTTCGCATAATTTCGCACATTTCTTCATTTGGTTTGATTTTGCAAAGAATTATTTTAGGCTTAAGGACTCTTTTTGGCATAACATTCAAAGGACATTTCTTGGAGGTATGTGATACATTTTTTGGATGGAGTTTGGGCTTCATTTTTTTTAAGGTATTTTGTTTTTAGAGGTTGTAGGCTTAATTTTCATTGTTTTTAGAGGTTTTGGGCTTAATTTTCAAATGAAATTTTTTTTTTTATGTATTTTGTTTTGAGAGGTTTCTGGGCTTAATTTCCAAAAGACATTTTTTGGAATTTTTTTGGCCTTAATTTTGAAATGACTCCTTTTAGGCTTACTATTCAACGGAAATTTTTTGGAGGTATTTTTTAAAGTGATATTTTTTAAGAGGCTTTTTGGGATTAATTTTCAAAGGACAGTTTTTGGAGGTATTTTTTAAAGTGGAATTTTTTAAGAAGTTGGGCTTAATTTTCAATGGAAATTTTTTGGAGGTATGTTTGAAGTGACAGTTTTTTAGAGTACGTGTTTTGCGTTGAAGTAAATATTTTATAATGATTTTTTAAAATTATTTTTCGACTAACTTTTTAAATGAATTTTTTTTGCAGAACTTGGAAGGAAATATTTTGAGCTTCATTTCATTTTTATAAGACATTTTTTTCTCGAATTTTTTAAAGTAAGTGTTTTGGATTGAAGTATGTATTTTTTGCAAAATTTTTAAAATGAATTTTTTTTTTCTTCAATTAAATATTTTGTGATGTTTTTTTTAATTGAGTTTTTGTCTAAATTTTTGAAGGAACATTTTTTAACTTCATACTCAATTATGATGAGAAATCAAAGGAATTTCAAGAGAAAATGTGATCGAACAAGAGACCCTGAGGAACGTAGAGAATAGGGGAGATAATCTCGCCAAAAAAAGAAAGAAGAATGCTCAAATATTGAAAGGGAAAATCAACCTCAACTAGAAGTTGAAGAAGGTATGTAAATGTAAATATTATAAATTTATATTTAAAATTTTTCTAGTGTAAAATGTGAAGCTTAATTTTTATTTGATGAACTAATTTGAAAAATATTTTGCAATGTAAACAGAGAGAGATATTCCTCAAAACATTGATGATGAGATACAAAATTTTGAAAGAGAAAATGAAAGAGATATTGAACCAGTGATTGAAGATGGTGAAAATGTTGAAAGAAATTCAAGTGAAGAAATTGAATCACCATATATATGTGTGTGTGTGTGTGTGTGTGTGTGTGTGTGTGTGTGTGTGTGTTGAACACATGCACATATTATTGAAATTATACATATTTATTAATTTAGTTATTTATTGAATATGTAAAATTATTATGTACTATTAATTCAAATATGTACAAATGAAATCAATGTCGATGATGAGATGTTAGAAAATGTTGACACTCACACATATGGAGATAAAAAGGCTGACCATGTTATACGATATCGTGTTAATCGCATTTTTGATACGTACTTCATAAAGTAAAATGTGGCAGTTCAGGCTCAATTATTGAAAGGTATCCTATCATTAAGGAAATTAAAAGAAGCTACGACTTTATTAGGTATTCAAAAATCAACAAAAGATAAAAAAAATGAAGGAAAATGTGATACAAAATATAAATAGTCCTATAAATTTGTTGGGTGTGGAGCCTAATTATCTTGTTTACTTTGTATCACAGCATTGGACCCCTGTACCTTAAAAGGGGCGGCAACGCCACCCATAATTAATCGCTGTCGTGGGGGGTCCAGGGGGGGTGGAAGCACTTTTCGAAGACCCCCCTGGCGGGGGATTTCAGGGGCAGCGCCCCCAAAGCTAAAAACAGATGTAAATTTGCCTTATAAAAGTATAGTAATTTCTAGTCAATCTGGGTCGTTCATTAGGCAAATGATTTGATGGTAGTAGTTATGTTTATTTTAGGGTTTTTTTTCCCTAGAAGGAAACCCCTCGCTTTTATGAGGGCATTGTATTGTGGCTATGTATTGTATGTGTATTCTCGGAGTGATAAAAAGAGAGGGAGACTGTGAGAGAGAACAGAGGATATTACAGCAGATCTGTTGTAGGTTTTGTCTCTTCATTTTTGCTGGATAATAGAAAGGAGGACTGGCTGTTCGGGGTGGACGTAGCCCAAACTGGGTGAACCACGTATATCTGTGTCTCTCTGGTTTTATGTTTTTTGTGTGCTTGTATTTTCCTCATATTTTATGTTTTGCATTGCTCCATAATATATAATTTTCTAACAAAATTCAATTAGAAGATCTAGGCAAAAAAATGTTTCAGTTGCACATAGAGAAATACATATGGTAGTGGTTTCATCAAGTACTAAAGAGAATTGCTTGGTAAAACCTATGGAACGAGCATTAGGAACCTCACGAAAAACTTTGCACAAACATCGAAAATTTCGGTTGCAAATAGATGTAAATTATGAACTCACTTGTTGGAGAGCTATTTGTAGGCAACCATACAAATATAGACTTGGATAAAATGTTAAAAAACAATATATAAATATTGGATGAAAAATTCACGTGTTTTGCCAATTGTAAGGGATGTGATGCGAAGAATAATATCACGAAATAAGTACAAAGTACATCCAAAAAATTTCTTGGACACCACTCAGATAGATTTTTTAAACAAGTTCAAAGAATAGAATCGTGAAATTGATGTCTCAATCAATGCTTTAGTGTAACAAAAACCATGGTATGTAAAACCTCTCAGTACACGAAACTTATTGTTGTCGTTATCATGCGGAATTTCAGTTATATTATGACACATTCCTTAATTTTGGTAGAAAATTTTGGAAATATTCACCTCCTCCTTCCACTATTCGTGATTTCATATCTCAAATTCTATGTGGAACAGAAATCCCTGAATTATTTTACAAAAAGAAATGTGTTGGTGGTAAAAAATGCGATGATTGTGGAAATTTGACTAAATTTCAAAACAATTATCGTATTGATATAAATGATCAATCATTGTCCAACATGAAAGTGAAATGGAAGAGATATGAATATATCCATACATCGATTCAAGGTTCAAGTAGTACTACAAGTGCTAAAAGAATTGATTTACAAGAAGAAGAAATTTTTGTGATAGAATTTTTGAGAAAGTTTGAGGTAGAAATTTATAAATACACCAAGAATTCCCATAGAGCTCGATGGCAGGACTTGCAATTCAAAAAATTCCATGAAGTTTTTCCACCAGTGACCATTTTGTCAGTAATTTATTTTACAAAAAACTACACATTTGTTCCACAAAAAGAACTTCAGAGTGAATACTATCATTCTGACCAAGTATCGATGCTCTTCCATATTATATATAGACATGCTAAACAAAAAGTTGATCATATAGAAAGCACCAGTAAAAATCTTCATGTTATTAAAGAATATCACTTTTATATCAGTGACAATCGTACACATGATACGTATTTTGTACAACACTATTTTGGAAATATTTATGACTCCTTGAAAAGTCGTGGAATAAAATTCAATGAGCATTGGATATGGTCATTTGGATGCATAGGTCAATTCAAATATTCACTATCATTCTTTTGGTTGTGTTGTCTTCATATGAAAACCCACATTAAACATTGTTGGAATTTCTTTGAGACTGGTCATGGAAAAGGAAAACATGACGGTGCAGGGGCATGCATAAAATGAGCACTTCGAAGATATCAAATGGACCCCTCTGCAAACTGACTTGTGGATGCTAAAGAAGTTGTTCAATGGTGCATCTCTGCACTAAGCCATGAGATTAACCGATCAAGGGAAGTGCGAAGGTACATTCAATTTATTTTTTATTAGATATCCAATTTTAAACAGTGTACATTTATCACAATGATTATATTTGATGGTATTTTGATATCATATTTATATTTTTCTTTGAATTTTCCATATAGGTTTTTTTGGCATATTGGGGTCGAAGATGTAGATAGATCGATTGGAAATGACGTTGAAACAATAAAAGGGACTCGAAAATTGCATTCAATTAAAGCAAAGTTTTCCACAGATGTGTTTGCATTGGATAAAAGAAAATATTATTGTTTTTTTCATGTTTTCATAGACAACACAGAATCCAATGATGTTTGTGAAAAAAAAATATATGTAAAAGATTGGCAACATACAGAGCTAAATACAAAGGGGAAAATGTCTGTTGCAATGTTTGAAGAAATGCAGTCAGAGGAGACTATAACATCATCTGATGGTGATCGAGTTTCTGATCTTGTTAGATAACGTAACATTTGAATTGCTTTCAAATGATAGAGATCTATAAATAGATAATAAAATAAAGTACATGTATGTTAATTTTAAAGTTAATTTTTCATGTTAATTATGATCTAAATTTAGATACATAAGTTTGTTTTTTTTTTGTGCAGGAGATGTTTTTTCTTTAATTTCACCTACTATCAACGATGAAAATGTGAAGTATTATTTGATCTGTTGCACTAAACGAGAGATTAAATTATTAGAAAACTATAACGATCACAGGTTTCCATATTACAGAGGGTCTATTATACTGAAAGGTTATTTTTTTAGACAAACTAATAAAAGTGGGTATTTTTTTTACTTTCAAGACTATGAACCCGGTGTTATAAGTTTTCAATATAGTCACTTGGTGTGTACAACACACATAAAGTTTATAGAAGTTCAATCAAAGAAGAAAACAAAAATTAAGAAATGGAAAATTTCAAAATTCGATCATGAACGGGTCATTGAAGATGGCATTCCGTTGCAATTTTTTTTATTGAACTGCCCAACAATTTCTTCTCTTTGGATTCATGATTTAAAACTTCTAGAACTCAACTACAAATTGAACTGCCTTGTTATGTTATCTGTGCAAGTGTTTGCACATGTACATTGTTTTGGAACATGTACACTAGTAATTTATACATGTGTACACATACACATGTCTAGATTATCTAAATGATTTCATACATTCTCTGGTACAATTTGTCATAATGTCATTATTGCAAAATGTACATATCTGTGTATCTAGCATAGTTGATATAATGCAAATTTGAAGTTGCACGATTTTGTTTTAGACATGCGTGTCTATTAAAAGTAAATTATAATATTCATTCTTGAATGCAAAATGTGTGGTATGTGTTTTGTAATTTCTAGTTTACTATCAACTGAAAGTATCTTTTCTACGTGCATTGATGAAAAATGTTGCACGTATTGGATATATATGTTCTAGAATGCAATTTTAAAATTTTATGATTGTTTGACACATCTAAGAAGACCTAGAATCTTATGATTATATATATATATATATATGTATGTATGTATGTATGTATGTATGTATGTATGTATGTATGTATGTATGTATTGTACTTCAATCGTTTTAACATATATTCAAACATGTACTTAAATCATTTCTATGTACATATATTCATGTGAACTTTTTTTGTTTGTAAAATGACAACTTGAATTTTAAAAACAAAACATTAAATATCACAATCACATACCAAATGTAGTATAACCATCCAAAACTTGAATTTTAAAAACAAAACAAAATATATCACAACATTACTTCACATGCCAAATGTATTTAAACTATCCAATAAAAAACAAAAATTGATATCGTACAATCACATGCCAAATGTAGAGTTTTGTTCTAACAATAAATGTGGAGAGAACCAAAACCCTAGTGGAGCTCTGCACCAGGATGACCTCCATGACCTAGGGTTTTTTGGTTCTGGCGTTGGCTGCCCTAAGAAGAACTCCTCCCCCAGACTGATAGATCGTTACTTCTCACCTAAAAAGCTTCAGGCTAACCGATGACTGACTCCAGCAGGGGGACGACTGCTCCCCCCCTCACAGGCCAGCCTCCCATAGGGGAAATGATAGGGGCTGATACCGTCAATCAGCACAACTCTGACCCATCTCAAGAAACTACAGGGGTGACACCCATAACTTAGATGGAAAATACACAAGCAGCAGTAGCAATGAACACTAAATCCATAACATGCATACCGAAGAACTCCAAGAAAATAGTGATAGAACTCCCAGCGCATTGCATCAATGGTAGAATCCAATTCATGAAATATCACTCACTGATAAGAAATTTCATGGGCTTCTGGCCAGAGGAAAAATCGCTGAGAGGATGGACAACCTCGAAATGGAAACCTAAAGGCCATATTCACCTACAGTTGTGCGCTAAAGGCTTCTTCAAAATAATCTTCACCTGTATTGAAGACAAAGATATGATAATGGATGGGGGTCCCTATTTCTTCAACACTGCAGGTCTATATCTCAGACCTTGGACTGAGCATTTCAACCGAGATAAACAGGATATTACTTGGGCACTGGTATGGATCTGGCTCTACTCTCTCCCCCAAGACTATTGGGATGGTCTTACCCTCAAAGACATCAGAAATGCATTAGGAGAGTTCATCACGATTGTAGAGGAGACTAATATCAACTGCTACACAACCTACGCTCACATATGCGTCTACATGAACCGAGTCAAACCGCTACAAGGCGAGGTAAGTCTGATGCATGAAGATTTTGAATGGACACAAACTGTAGATTATGAGCACATTCCTTTTAGATGCAGAATGTGTCACCAAGATGGGCATCTCTTCAGAGACTATCCCCTAAACAGGAAAGCCACCACTGAAAAGGAATATAACGAATAGGAAGAAAAAGGATTCACGAAGGTAGCAAGAAAAAAATGACATAACAGGAGAGCTACCCCTCAGCAGATTAAAAAAGGACCTATGACTAGCAACAGCTTCACAGCCCTAAATCAACTAAATAAAAATGAACTCGAAGCAGTCATCAAAGCTGGGAGTACCTCTACGGCACAGGCCTAATCCTCCAAGGCTCAACAGGAAAACCTCCCCCTTGAGACCTTCTTGAAACCACCTACTGCAAACATTACAGGGGAAAACAACATAATAAATGGAAAAGAACAGATCATGGAATCGATCCTAGAAAAGATGGAGGAAGAACCAGAGAGCATAGATCTGTAAGGCCTATATCTCATCGAGTTAGAGGAAGCTTGCAATAAGAAGGACTACATATCAATTCTGGAGAAAAAAATCCAAAAAATGGAAGAAATCCTCGCTAGAGGAAAACAACTTCCCTCCTTGGGTATCTAGGGGGGCATGCTTATCAACACAAAATACTTCACGAAGGAGTCCCCCAAAAGGGGCAGGAAAATAACCTTGCAAAGAACCGTAGAAATAGGGAAAGAAATGGTGGAATTTGGGCAATTTCCCAAGATGACTAGATTCTATGCCCTCACCTCCAATCATATCCCATGAAGCTCATCTCTTAGACTATTAGAGGGCTCAACAGCCCCATGAAGCACATGATAATAAATAAAATGATTACAGAGGAACATTCGGCAATATTCTACATGCAAGAAACCAAATGTTCCAGCACTACTCTGGATACCATCTTCAAAAAGATCCAGAAAGGCAGCAATACAATAGCAGTAGATGCAAATGGGGTGTCTGGAGGCTTGGAAATCATCTGGAACCCCCAAATCATCTCCCTAGAGAATTTTCATGCTAACAAACACTTTATTCAGGCCAAATTTCACCTGATTGGCACAAACATCTATGGCCTGCTCACAAATGTATACTCTCCACAAAACGCTCAACAAAAATTGACACTCTTGGACAACCTAGAGGGAATCAACAAATAGTGATTCTCCATCTCTGGCTCTTGGGAGGAGACTTCAACATGATCACCAATCTTCAGGAAAAGAAAGGTAGAAGGATGCATCTAGATTTAGATAGTAATGGATTCAAAAAATTCATCTAGAGTAATAACCTTATAGATATACACACCTCCAATGGAACCTTCACGTGGAACAACAAAAGAGGAGGTGCCCATTAGATAGCCTCGATATTGGATAGACTCCTCATTAGTGAAGATATTATCTGAATTGGAGGTAACATAGATGCCACCATCATCCCGGTAGCAGGATCTAATCATTGGCTGATACAACTTCAATGGCTCCAATCAGGTAAGCATGCACCTAAACCTTTCCGCTTCGAACATTTCTAGTTCAGGCACCCAAGGTTCAAGGAAATAATTTCCAAATGGTGGTCCTCCTTAGCACCTCCTAAAGGCACCAAAATTCTCCAGTTCCAGACAAAATTGAAACTACTCAAAGGACAACTGAAAGTCTGGAATAAAACAACCTTTGGAAACATATTCACAGAATAGAAAGATCTGGAGGAAAAAATGAAGAAACTACAACATAAAATTATCCAAGAGGGGCGCTCAGCTGAGTTAGATCATCAAGAGAAATCCCTAACTATTCAGCTGGAAGAAATATGAAACCAAGAGGAATCCCTCTGGAGACAAAATTCAAGAATCAACTGGCTCAAAGACGAAGAAAGAAACACCAAATTTTTCCATCGCTCCACCATTCAGCATAGGATGCACAATAGATTCACAGTCCTCAAGAACCAAATGGGGGAAAGGCTGAAAACGCAAGAATCCATCACTGAGGAGCTGCGAAATCATTTCAGGGACATCCTTTAGGAACCCGACAACCAGAAGCATGAGGCCATTGGTGAAATCACTCAACATATCCCCAAGCTAGTAACAAAGGAACATAATAGGATGATGCTCGCTACTATCTCTCTATCTGAGGTGGAATAGGCAGTCTTCCAACTGAAGGCAAGGAAAGCTCTAGGTCCCGTTGGTTTTACCACCAAATTCTTCCATTTCTTCTGGGAAACCATTCAAAACAAAGTCTGGGACATTGTGGAGGAATCATGTTCCACCCATTGGCATCTACCTACGCTAAATTCCACCTTCATCACCTTGGTTCCTAAAGAAGATAGAGAAACCTCACAAATTAAGTACAGACCTATAGCTCTCTGCAATGTCATTTATAAAATTATCTCAAAATTTATTGCTAACAGGCTGAATAAGCTCCTTCCCCTCATGATCTCCCCGAAGCAAACAGGTTATGTGGAAGGTAGGCAGATTCTTGATGGCATCATCCTAGCTCATGAAGTCATTCACTCTCTCAAAACCACCAAAAAACTTGGCATTCTTCTTAAAATTAACTTATCCAAAGCTTTTGACAAACTCAGTTGGGACTACATCAAAAAATTTCTTTTAGCCTTTGGCTTCAGTCAAACCTGGGTTAGAAGGATTATGAGTCTCATCACCTCTCCCTTTCTCTCCATTCTAGTCAATAGCATCCCCTCTGTCACCTTCAACACCTCGATAGGCATAAGACAAGGCGACCCTCTCTCTCCCTTTATCGCCATCATCATGACCGAAGGACTGGGTCACCTACTCAAAAGCTCCATCCAGACTAGCGCCCTACTTGGTTTAACCCTCCACAACCTTCCTCCCTCCTCTCACCAGAAATTTGTTGATGACAACCTAATTATGGGTTACTGTTACACAACATTTTGCCACTATCCCTGCAATCCCCAACTCGCACATTAGAGGGTCATTTTTGTGACCAATACGTAGTGTCATGCTTTGAAAATACCACCCTTGCATCCCTTTTGATGAAAGAAACATTCTTCTTGTTGACATTTCCCTAAGCAGAGCTGTGAAAATCCCTATTTTTTCCTTAGCGCAAGTAGTCCGTTACATCCTCATGCCGACCTAGAAATTTAACATTGAGCCCGCACCACTTGGTGCTTTGTGCCAGTTAGACACCTGCACCAAGCTGTTTATGGAATGCTTTTTAAAAATAGAGGTAGAGGTTCCATTCCAACCACCTCAGAGATGAGTCATTGGGAGTGGTTGAACTGAAACAACCACGGACTCCTTCCTTCAGTTAGTAGTTTCCACCTCCCTTGGAACTCTCCTAAAGGATAGGACTCCCCCCCACCTTTGTAGGGATCCAAACCTCCTATTTTCCCTCTATATAAGAAGCTATCTCCTTTAGTAGAAGCTAGCTAAACGCATTATAGAAAAATAGCTGAATAGCTGAACTAGAGAAATATACTATAGCTAAGTTGCTAGAGGAGATAGATTTTGTCGAGAGATCTTGAGTCGATGACTTCTAAGAGAGCTTGAGTCCAAATTCCCTGACCAACCATTGAGAATCGTTTCGTCTGAACCCCACTGGAGGAGATCACGACGTCAAAGAATCGGTTGTACTCTTCCTTCTACTCATTAATATACATGACTCTTGTTTGGTTCCACAATTGTGTTATGATGTTTATTTGATACGATATGTTTATCCCTCTGTGATCGGCTAATAGTTGTGAGTTAAACTACGATGCTATATGTTTTTCTTGTTCTTTGTCTTATGTACAGGTATCTGGGCATGACAGCGAACGAATCGTGACTTGTCAAAGCAGGAGCGAGAAACCACTACTCTTTCTGCGACACTGACAGCTTTGGATTCAATTTAGGTCAATCTACCATGTCTTTTGTTCATTCATTAACTAGGAAGCAACACTTTAGCATGTCCTTTTGTTACTAGAGCCACCCTAGGGCTAGAGGGATCGTCTCTGTCCATAGAGACGATTTACCTTCATAACAAATTGGCGACTCCACTGGGGATCAGTGTGAGTTTGTCGTGTCATAATATTGGGTCAGTTTCCATTCTTGGTTTAGTTATCTATCATTTTCTAGTTTTTTTGCTAATTTTCCATTCTTTTTTCAGTTCCAGAGAGTCAAGGTTGACTTATGCTCATTAGGTTAGGATTTTTCCTCTTTTTCCATAGGCTTCCAGCTTGGCGCATTTTTTTTCTGGACAGTCACGCCGATTGGCACACGTTGCTATTTTAGCACTCGTGCCAACCTCTGTATGGCGCAAATTACATCCTTACAGTCACGCCCATCTCTGTAACTTTTGGATTGACTCCCCTAATGCGTTTTTTGATCATTTTTTCTTGCCTCTGGGTTATTTTTTAGTGTGTTTAAGCCTTTCGAGACTATGTAGACTACTGTAGACTTGTTTCTCTCAATCATTTGTCCATTTCCTTATCGGTGTCATTTAAGACCTTAAGGTTTCTAGGTGTTCTTGCACACCCAGCCTTTTGTTCGAAAACGAGTCTCTTTGATTGTTGTTAGTCTCATTTTGGTTTTTTAGACGGAGTTTTATTGATCCTTTTGTTTTGTTGATTGAATGATATTTTCGTTTTTTGATTAATCTTTCTTCTTCAACGCTTTGAGCATTGATTACTTTTCTTGTTTGGGTGATTTTCAGAACTCTCTTTCTCATTTGAAAGTTTGCTCTGTTAGCTTGTATGTTTTTTTGTTTGTTTCGTTTTGGTTGAGCCATTCAATTTCGAAACTTTACATTCGCAAAACTCAAACTAGTTTTTATTTTGTTTTCCATTGAATTAGTACAATGTGTGCTTCATTTCATTGAAAAAATCAAAAAATATCTTTGCATTCTTTTGTTGCATTGAAAATGAATCATTCCTTTACATAAACTAGCATTTCTCAATCTAGGAAGGACTTTCATTTTCTCTTGATTTCATTAAGAGCATTAGAAGTTTCTCTGCATATTTTCTTGCTTGCTTAAAATATTTTTGTCCTTCTTCTAGATATCATTCATCGAATTGAAATGATATTCATTTGCATATATCTTGCATTCAGGAAGTTGAGATCCACATTCGATAGGGCCTGAAATTGAAACATAATTCAAGATTTACTTTAAAATTCATTCAATGAACCTAAGGCAACATTGGAACCTAAAAAAATATTTCTAGCAGTCTAGGCTAGAGACCTGTTCCGGCGTCTTAAAACATAGTAGTCTTCGCTCGCCTTTTAGCTTCAGACAATGCTAGGATGGGCTCGTGCTCCCCATACCATCTTTTATATAAAGGGATACCCCTTTAGGTTGCAATCCTTTTGTAATATTCCAAATCTAAAATAGCTCATGAATCATGCATGAAAAACTCATTTCTAGTAAAAAATGCAATAAAACAGTAAAATGGACTCTTGGATCCCATATATTAGTAAATATACATTCTAAATCCAATATTAGAGCTGAAAAAAAGAAAAATAGGTGGATTAAAAAGATCTCCCACACCTAGGATTGCCAAAAAGTGTCAAATCCCCAAGACTGTAGAATGTCGGAGTTGCTGCTCAAGGGACTGCGCAGTCTAAGAGAGGGTTTATACTCAAAAATGAAGGAAAAAATTAGATCTACTCATATATTTATTATAAATGCTGAATAACAGAGATATAGTCTCCTTATACAAAATACAAAAGAAACCGGCAAGGGTTCCTTGTCAAACACTCTACATACAAAATGGGAAATTCAGTAATTTAATGAATAACCACTGCAACACTGAAGTACATGAGTGTAGAAGGCTGAAAGAAGTCTTATTTTTTGTATATCCCTCAAGGGCTTCCTCCCATGAAAGGATGAACCTCTCAATCACAAGGAAACACTGCAACGGAGCCACCAAACCAAGCAATGAACATTGCCTCTAGAATAATGCATTCCCTAGCAGAAACAGCACTAGGAATGTATGGGAAATGTGTGGTCTGATACCACATATCTGAAATAATATTATGAGATCTCAAAACATATCTCTCAAGTGAAGGAAACCTTCCTCCAATGAGAAACTAGCTCAGAAACTGGGATTCCAATCCCTTTCACTGCTACACCCAACAACACTACACAATATCCAGCAAAGTTGTGTTGATGAAGATGGCTGAAGCTTGGCCTAAAAACATGATGTGGAATTATGAATTAAAACTCTCCCAATGATGATCCTCAAAGGAAAGAGATGGGATTCTCGCCCAAGAAAACCCAGTGCTAAACAGCACTACAACTTTGCTAAGCAGCAAAGCAGCAACAAGTCTTGGCAGACAAGAATAATAACCTAAGACATGAAAAATAATGTTTCCATCCTCTTCCTTATATAATACATGATTTTTCTTTCCCCTGACCCCACTCAATTAGGTTACTTCTATCCCAAGATACATCTCCCTCCAAAATTGCGTTATTCCTCCTTGGATTCCTCCTCCACTAAAACTGCGTTGTTGACTTAGTCAAAGCAGTTTGATTTTAACTCTGTTCACACATGGAGGTGTTTTATTGAGCTAGAAAGAGTGCCCCCTTTAACACTTAGAGTGTTTTTATCCTTCTGAGGGGACTTATGGGCTTTTCTACCCATTTATCCATCGGCTAAAGCTGTTGCTAACTCTAATGTTCCATTTAGCTTTGAGGCTAAAATTTTGGAACATTACAGTCCTCCCCTCAAAAATATTTTCTTGTCCTCAAGAAAATGTATAAGGAGAGAAAAATGTCTCCCCTCCTCCTCATGTGGATTCCCATAAAGAGCCTCCATCACTGCATCAAGAGAATCTTCAAATAAACTGTCATCCAATGCTTCCTCCCAAGTGTGCAAAACCAAAGTGTCTGCATCCATCAAAGGTGGAAAGTGTGAATGGAAACCTGCTTGCTGTCTCATGGCATCCACAAATTAGGGGTGATGATTATCATGGTGAATGAGTGCCTCCCTTACCCATGCTATCATCCAAATGAAGCGAGTCACCCTCCAACATGGTAACTCATGAAAAGTCTCCTCCACCTTGTGCTCCTGAAATGTAGGTGGGCTGAATAGATGTACATGATAGGAAATAGGGCCTATCCCATGCTGTCCTCCTCTACACTCATGATAAGTGTATAGGGCATGCTGATCTTGGGCTGAAACATGATTGCCCTCCAATGGCAAGAAGAATATTGAGCCTCCAATGACTCTTCCTCCAAAATCATGAAACATGCCAACCCAAACCATTCCATTCAAGATGAATGGCACATCATCACCACATGGCATCCAAATCAGAAGGTTAAAGGTTATGTGTAATTTTGGATGATACATATGGTCTCTCTGGTGGACACAGCGTAGTTCTTTCAACTGTTGATGTGGAGCATCAAGTGGCAAGTTTTCCTCCCAACAATTTGCAGCTATGCATGTTAGCTCATCTACTATGAAGTAGTAAGCTACAATATATACCAGCTGTGCAAAATCAAAGCAATACAACACTTGCTCAAAGTCATGTAAATATGTTTCATCAACATCACAAGATTTGGCCCTAAAGTGACCATGAAACCCATAAATAATCTTGCTCTCATATGGAGAAATGCACTGTTTACATATGGTGAGAAAGTACAAATACTCAATAGAGTAATAAAAAAGCACATCAATGTCTTTCTTACCATGCATCATGTGTGGGCTGAAAGTGAGGTCCATGTATAAGTTACTCCATGAGGATTCCCTCATAAAAATCTGCAAGAAGGAGGGATACGTATACTCCTTGGAACACTCCATCAATAAGAACACTCTCCCATGTGTCAACGTTGTAGGCCTTAGAAATAAAGCTCCATGACTCCTCCCTTTGACATTCCATATGCCAAAGCCATCCACCATCATGGTGATGCGTGAGAATATCTCCTTCCTACATGGAAATCTCTCATGATCCTTCAATGCTGAAGGGTAGCCTCCTTGCACCATGAATGTGCCTCTCTTCTCTTCAGAAATCTCATGAAAAGTATGGGAAAATTTCTGCCCAAACTCTCCCAAGTGCAACCACAAAAAAAACAACTCTTACTCCTTCCTCATCTCTCCCTCATACAAGCCATATAGTAAAATCGTGATGGTTAACTTGTATGATTCCCCAAAAAATAATTCAGCCATGAAATGCCTCCTCAAGTTCTCTAAGTGGTTCCACCCACAAGAAGAGGAAAAGTGTGATGTGGCAATCATGGTTTTCCCATGGTTCCTCCTGCAATGTACATCATATAAAGTGAGGAGAATCATGCTTCCAATGGGCATATCCAACCTCAAGCCCACTCTCCACACAAAGCTCCTCATGATCATAAACACATCAGCAATATATGGAAGCAAGATACAACAAAAAAAAGTTTCCAAATGACAACTGGAGAGTGAATCATGGTCCCTCTCATGGAACCAGCGCAGTGCATCCTTTGCCTGCATCAAAATAAGAAATAACAAGTTCTTTTCCAGCCACTTGTTTGCTGACACAGTCATCTCATAAGATGAAAACATGAAGTTACAAGTTGGTTCCAATGGGGAACACCCAGATACATGTGGCTTCCCCCACAAACCATAAAAAAGATAGCCAAAATCAATGCTACAAGTAGCTGCAAGTACATCATCATATAATATGCAAGAAGAGATGATTCTTCTTGTTACATCATGCTACTCAATTAATGAAAAGAAGTACAAAACAAAATATGAAATGATACCTTCTCCATCATGTACTTGAGGTCTTAAGCTTAAATGGCTCTATTGGAAATTCTCCCTCACTCCCAATGAGTAGGAAGGTGCTTGTGACATCTTATCTATCATCATCAGGGCTATGCATATCTCCATATGCTGATATATGTCATGTTGGATGCCCTCCCAAGTTAACTCCTCCATCAACTAGAAATATGCATCAAAGTGCATAGAAGAGAAGTCCTCATGTGCCGCATGTAACAATTTCTCCTTGAGGCTAAAAGCTCTAGTCAAGAAGACTCTGCCATGTAAATAGATGACCACATCATCCACCATGTACCTGTCATCTCCATTCGGGTCATCAAGAATCATGCATGCACCAAGATCCTTGGAGTACTCTACCAAAAGCTGAGACCTCCAATAAGGATCAACCCTCCTAAGAGACAACGTGGGTGATCTGGCATGTGTAGCTCTCCTCATGCTGTTGTCTGCTACTTTGACATACCCCATGAAAAATTCTTCCTCCAGACTCTTCACCTCTCCAAAATCTAAGAGTGGTGAATCCAAAGACAAGATGTCTTCAAACAACTCCAGATCAGGTGGCCTCCTAGGTGGAATGCCTCCATATAGTGAGACATCAATGTCAAGAGTAGACTGCTCATATGGTTGGGCAACCTTGCCCCTGCCCTTACATTGCAAATCAGTCTGGCTCTTTCTTGCATTATCTCTCTAAAATAAAGAAGGGTGTGTACCTCTCATCAAATGATGCTTCTCTTCCTCCCTTCCTTCTCCTTCCAGCTGCAATGGTGCACAATCATGCTACTTACTGACTGTGCTTGGACCTTCACGTATAAGATCCTAGGGAACTTCTTGCAAAGGCACAAGAATTCCTCCTGTTGGAGCATGTGCTCCTCCCTCCTTTGCATGAGGCACTGGATGTGCTCTAGATGTGACAACGTTGTTTCCCTCATATTCCTTAATGTGTGTGGCAAACATCTCAACAGTTGGATCCTCTTGTGAAAAAGAGATCCCTATGCCTTCTTGTTCAATAATATGAACTGGAGGTTTTGCTTCCCGCAATTTGTAATTCAAGATGACAGCTCCTCCCATGGTTTTCTGAAATTGGGTTTCCTCCATCACATGCAAGGGTTTTGTTTTCTCAATTTTTCCTTGCTCATGTGCCTTAGGAAGTTTTTCACCAAATCTCCCCATCAATGTTTCTATGAATCTTGCATAAGATGAAGTGTTTACATTATTTAAAGAACAAGATTCAAAAATCCACCATGCATGAGCCTTACCTCTGAAATGAAGCGTTGCAGCTCTGATGGCTTCACCTTCAGAAATGTGGTGCAGCTGCAAATAGGAGTCTAGCTCCTTCACCCAAGCTCTGGCTGAACATGTAGGTGATCCGGAAAAAGTAGATAGAAGAAATATACCTGCATCTTGCTACTTTCTCTTCTCCACCTGGATCTTGAAAAACTCCTAGAAATCATTATGATCTCTAAACTTCTCGGTTTGAGATTCATACTCCTGCAACAACTCACTAAGAGTTCTCCTCTTAGGCATTTGTCCTCCTCCCATCCATCTCAAGATAGCTCTGGGAACTTGACTACACTGTGCATCACGGAGTGCAGCTGCATGCTCACACTCACCATGTGAAAATCTAGATTCAGCTCTATATTCAACCTCCTTTGGAAATCTCATCTCCAATCTCATTTTCTTCAGCTCTCCTTGAAAGCTCTGCATAGATTTTGGAAGAAGCTTTGTAAGCTTGTCTTTCTTTCTCCTTTCAAATACTGAAGCTTTCTATATTTTTTCCATCTCTCCTTCCTCTAATAGCTAGATCTCACAGGTTGAGCCAGATATCATTCTTTGATACCACTGTAATATTCCAAATCTGGAACAGCTCATGAATCATGCATGAAAAACGTATTTCCAGCAACAAATGCAATAAAATAGTAAAATGGACTCTTGGATCCCATATATTAGTCAATATAAATTCTAAATCCAATATTAGAGCTGAAACAAAGCAAAATAGGTGGGTTAAACAGATCTCCCACACCTAGGATTGCCAAAAAGTGTCAAATCCCCAAGACTACAGAATGTCGGAGTTGCTGCTCAAGGGACTACGTAGTCTAAGAGAGGGTTTACACTCAGAAATTAAGGAAAAAATTATATCTACTCATATATTGATTATAAATTCTAAATAACATATATCTAGTCTCCTTATACAAAATACAAAAGAAACCGGCAAGGGTTCCTTGTCAAAAACTCTGCATACAAAATGGGAAATTCAGTAATTTACTGAATAAACACTACAACAATGAATTACATGAGTGTATAAGGCTGAAATATGTATGATATGTTGTATATCCCTCAAGGGCTTGCTCCCATGAAAGGATGAGCCTCTCAATCACAAGGAAACACTGCAACGGAGCCACCAAACCATGCAATGAACACTGCCTCTAGAATAACGCATTCCCTAGCAGAAACAGCACTAGGAATGTATGGGAAATGTGTGGTATGATACCACAGATCTGAAATAAGATTAGGATCTCTCCAAACATATCTCTCAAGTGAAGGAAACCTTCCTCCAATGAGAAACTAGCTCAGAAACTGGGATTCCAATCCCTTCCACTGCTGCACCCAGCAACACTACACAATCTCCAAAAAAGTTGTGCTAATGAAGATGGTTGAAGCTTGGCCTGAAAAAATAATGTGAAATGATGAATTAAAACTCTCCCAATGATGCTCCTCAAAGGAAAGAGATGGGATTCTCGCCCGGGAACACCTAGTGCTAAACAACACTGCAACTTTGCTAAGCAGCAAAGCAGCAACAAGTCTTGGCAAACAAGAATAATAATCTAAGACATGAATAATAATGTTGCCATCCTCTTCCTTATATAATAAATGAGTTTTCTTGCCCTTGGCCCCACTCAATTAGGTTACTTCTATCCCAAGATACATCTCCCTCCAAAATTTCATTATTCCTCCTTGGATTCCTCCTCCACTAAAACTGCATTGTTGACTTAGTCAAAGCAGTTTGATTTTAACTCTGTTCACACATGGAGGTGTTTTATTGAGCTAGAAAGAGTGCCCCCTTTCACACTTAGAGTGTTTTTATCCTCCTGAGGGGACTTATGGGATTTTCTACCCATTTATTCACTGGCTAAAGCTGTTGCTAACTCTAATGTTCCATTTAGCGTTGAGGCTAAAATTTTGGAACATTACACCTTTTATCCATAGGAAGTCGAGTCTGCCACCTTGTAACCATGATACACTGAACACATAATTCAAGGAGACTACCTGCATGTAGGTCAAGTCCTTGGTCATTTCTCTTTCATTTGATCAGCAAGGTGTATATGGCAGTTCACGGAAACCTGGTATACCCTCTTGCTTAGAATACCTGAGTAGTCATTTTGATCTTTTCGTGACTCTTTAAATAAGTAAAATATCATCGAGCACTTGTCCTTTCATTATCGTTTCAAATTGAAAGTGACTAGAGTCATATTTTGTTTGTTTCTTGACTCTTAAAACATGAAACAATAGATTTTGGTTTCAGTGTTATAAAATTAATCACCTACGATTACACACCCATTAAAAGTTTGTTACTTGGTCTGATTGATTTCCTTGATTCTTGATTTTGGTACCTTCAATTGGTTATCTCTTTTCCTTCCTGTTCTTATTTACAGTCAAAGTGGCGGAGCATCCAGTTTCATCGTCCTCACTACCTCCTAGTGGTGATTCATTTCCAGACGTTTCTTTCAAAACCCCTCAATCCACTAGGTCTGCCGAGTTTTTGCAGCCTATTCTGCCATCTATCCAGCCCCTTGCTACTCGATCTCCACTTGACGTGCTAGTTGAGTTCAATTGGCCTCCTTCAAGTGCTTGGTCTAGTTTTGGGAAGGAGGGGAATTTCCTCCTCTTACGTCTAGATCACCTTTTGTTGCTGCTGCGGTACTTCCCAGTCCCCATAGTCTTTTTGAAGATCTTACGGAAGACTCAGATATGGATTCTTCCAGTCCTATTGGCAGTGACGGAATGCTTGTATCTACAGGAGAATATCAACTCTTTCCTGAAGATATTTCTCACACCTCTGTCTAATCTTCTTTGCCTTCAGTGTCACTTCTGACTGGCTATAGGTCTCTGAGTCAGATTATGTCTGGTGTTGCATCCATTGCACAATCCAACATAGTAACTCCTCCTTGGATTTTGGCCCAATCTTCGTCAATTCCGATACCTTCGGCATCAGATCTGTCGGTTACTGTTACATCTGTTCCAGTCCAACCTACAGTCTGTGTGGCTTCTATTTCAGTTTCCACTACCCCTGTGATTCCTGGAAGTCTCACTTTTGAAGAATATATGTTGGCTATTCTGCAGTAGAACTCTCAGGGTTCTCAACAGCCCCCGCCTCCTATAAATCCTCGTTTTCATCACTATGATGCTATTGGTACTCCAATATATGAATATCTACATCATTATGATGACCATGGAAATCCAGTTTATATGCCTCCTATAGATCCTTATCAGGCCGTTTATGATCCTTATCTAGCTGGTTATGATCCTTATCAGTCTGTTACTCATTTGGGACCTACTTTGCCTGTGCAACCCTCTAGCTTACAAGGACAACCCTTTCAGGGAAAACCTTCAGATCAGCAGGGCCCTACTTTTGGTCCATAAGTACAACCATATGGTCCACAAGGCCAATATTTACAAGGACAACCTTTAGTCCAACATGGACAACCCTCTAGTCTCTTGGGTCAACCTCTGGTTCAACCAGGATCATATTTTGGTCCTAGGGGGCAAGTTTATCCATCACAAGGAAAATCCTATGGTCCTTCTCTAGGTAAACCTAGTCATCAAGGACATCTTGGACCGTCTCAACCATCAGGCCAACCTTTACCACAAATTCAACCTGGTGGCCCTCAACAACCAGTTCAACAACCGATTCAACCAACTCAACAACCGTTGCAACCTGCCCACCAACAGATTCCTTCATTTTCGCAGCCGGTTTTACCTGTTTATCCTGCTCAACCTGCTATGCAAGGTCAACCTGTGCAACTGCAGTGCGCTTATTACCCTTAAGCTTCACATCAACCGGTATACAGTGCACCCCATATTTTGTACCGTCAACCAGTATATAGTGCACCTTAGATTCCTTACCCTTAAAATCAACCAATGTACCAGCAACATCAATATCAACCTATGTATCGGAAACCTCAAAGTCATGCTTACATTCCACAGAAAAATCCTTATGATACTCAACAAGGACCTCAGTGGTTTCCTTCGACTCAATATCCTGGTCCTCAAACCCCGTATCAACCGAATTATCCTGTTTCTAATCCCTATGATCTGAATTCTTCAGGACAGAATGTATGGGGAAAAAATCTTGTTCGGACTAGGTGGAATGTACAGATAGATCCTTATCAAAGACCTTTGATGACTTTTAACACTCAATTACCATTTCTTTCTACGTTGGAATTACCCGATGTGTCGAAGTTGACGAATGATCCTATTCTTCATCATCCATATTGGCCTCCAGTTCCGACCAAGATTCCTAGTGATTGTCCTAAATTTGAGGGTAAACCTGGTGAAGACCCCCAAATGCACGTTATGACATACCACTTGTCTAGTCAATTTAGTGTTCCTAAATTGCTTCCATTAATTATCAACCAGGGCTTGTAACTTTGATGAAGTGTGGTGCACTATATGTGCCTAAGTGACCTTTTCCTTACTTCGTTGTATGTGTTTTTCTTATTGTTTTTGGGGGTTTTGTATTTTTAGTACTTAGTATTCTACTATATGTTTAGAAGATGAAATTAAATCTATGTCAGAAAGAAACGAAAAGAGAACCTTAGACTCAAAACTGAGTGTAATTGTAAATTCTGTCCCTAATTAAGAAAATGATGAAAAACATAGCATTCTAATCCATGGATGTCCTAGTTTGCAAATGATCATGAAATGTAACTCAAGTCATTATATTTCAACCTGATCCTTTAGAGTTTTGTTGGAATAATTTGTGAAAGAGATTGAACTCCAATGTGATGAGGATCTTCCTAAAAATAGACAACAACTTAGAATATTATAGTGCAATCTTATTCATATGATAGAGATATTTTGGAATAGCTTGAGAAGAAGATTACTACAATATGCTAAGGATCTCCTATGAATATTTGAAACTACTTATGACATTACAACTAGATATCGTTCATCAGCTAGATATTTATTGGAAGAGTTTATTGAAGGAGATTTAGACATAATGTGATAAGGATCTTCTAAACAACAAGCAATCAGTAACCCACAGCATTACTAAGTCTTCTCTGTGATTTAGAGGTTTATTGGAACAGTTTTGAGAAAAGACTGCTTGTAACAATATGAGAATCTTCTATCTAATTGCAGAACAAAAAATGCTAATTAACTCAACATAGTACAACAAAATCTCATTCGCATAATAGTGATATGTTGGAAAATATTTTAAGAAAAAGAATGGTTATAGGATACTGAGGATCTTTTAATCTAAATGACAGAGCTAAAGTGCTGGTAACTCAAGATGTCACAATTAAATCCATTCATTGAATAGAGATATTTTGAAAAAGCTTTGAGAAAATACTAATTATAACATCATGAGGATCTGTTAGTTAAACAAACAATGCAAGACATGATACTAAAAGATATGAACTCAGAAAACTATCTAAGTAAGAAATATAACAAAACAAAATTCAAAGCTACTTATCTAGAAAGCATGTAGAAGCCTCCTTGGATAGCAGGGGCACTCTGCTATCAATTTGGCATAAAAATATTTAACTCCTCAAGCTTGTCTTCAGTACAGCATCAAAGGCTAATCTCCTTTATTAAAACAGCATTTAAAAATAGAGTATCATTGTAAATCTGAACAGTACTGTACTTTTTCTGAACTGTATTTTTGGTCTTGTACAACCAATATTTAAAGGGAAAATACATAACTGATTATGAGATATACTTGCTACAAGTGGCTAATTCGAATTACACTTGCAATAGGACTGTTGGGCTCTTCCTAATTCGAATTTAGACTTGTAATAGGACTCCTGGACTCAAATCAAGAGTCCTACTGCATTTAGATAACATAGTTTGACTCCACCTTTGACCATGAGTTTAGGCATGATTTTCTGTTGATCTGGACTGAGTGAATAGGATAGAATCCATGTAGGCATCATTCTAGAAACACCCATGTGGCCCAATCCTCCAACTGACACCTGGAACATATTCAACCACTAAAATATCTGCGGAACACCTAGTCGACTACAAAACGTCTATATTTTGTGGCTATATTGCACAAAATTATTAAAACAGCAAAAACCATGAAAATACAACATGTTAATCAATTGCATGTAGCATTTAAGCAATCCTAATCATTCTTCATTGATTTTAGGCTTATGAAGTGATAAAAGAATGATGAAATGAAGTGAAGGTTTGTAAAAGAGAAGGCAATTCTAGGGCTCAACACCACTTGTGGTGTTCTTCTAATTCTTGGGTTGAGGATTCTATTCATCTTCATCTTTTCCAGCGAACTCTTACTAGTGCCGCTACAAAGTGATACATTGAGCTGTCTCAAGGAGTTTTCCAAGATTTTAATTCTTTAGCCATGGAATTCCTTACACATTTTTAGTTACCAGTCCGCTATGAGACTGGGACGCACCTCCTCACTTCATTGAAACAGGACCGAGCTACTCATATCTCAGATCATATTCATGAGTGGCAGTGTCGTCGTCACATGATCAAATTTGAGATACCTAATCATCTTCTAACTCATTGGTTCACTACCTCCTTTTTCAATCAAATTTCCAAGGACATAGCTATGGAGGCATGTGTAACCGAGGAACAAGCCATTGCTTATGTCCAGTACCTTGATCTCGTGTACTCTCAGTCGAGCGCTTTATATGATATCTTTCCTAATGCTCCTCGACCTGGAACTTCTAAACCGCCCGCGACTCCATCTGTTGATGGTATTATTGGTTCCATATCACAGCCTTCTTAGAATTCGTCTTCATCTAACTCTGGGAAGCAAAAATCTACTTCTTCCAATAATTAGCTTCTCAGTCAAATTCGAATTCTGGTATACCTGCAGAATTGAATGTTGTTCAGGCCAATCCTACATATAACACTTCTAAAGGTAAGAAGAATGGTAAAGGTAAAACTAAATCCAATACCCCGAAACAGGATTCTCCAAAACCTCGTTCTGCTGATAGTTCTCAACATAAAATGAAGTATCCTTGTTTGATTTGTGATGATGAGCACTTCACTAAGGACTTTCCTCTACGGTCTGAAGTGAGTCTATTTCTCAAAGGCACCCAAGGAGCTCTGGCCATTCTTAAAGAACCCTTTCCTCAGCAGACTCGGATGGTAGAGCACCCTCAGTCCTCTGCTCCATCTGGTTCGCAAGTATTCATGATAAACGGTTCTGCACCCATTTCTATTTCTACTCGATCGAAAGATTATTCTGGTTCGCATCAGGAAGCAGGGAAAGAGATCGCTGACGGTCCTCCCCCACCTCCTATTTCTGGTCCTCTTGAAATTGAACGACCTAGCACCAAATCCGTTGTGCAACCACCTTCCAAAGGTGTGCTCTGTAAGTCTTTGTACAATCCTAACGCTAGTGTCGCTCAGCATTACAGTATTGTTGAGGATTTGGCTCAGGCACCATCCACAACGTTTGTTTTAGAAGTACTTCAGATTTGTCCTTCACAACGGAAAGATTTTTTATGTTTGATAGGTGGGATTGATCCTGCTAATACTAGTTTGCTCACTTTCGATTTAGAGAATTTCGTCCCGTGACTCCCACACCAAATTTCGCTCATTATTCAAGTTGCTATTAATGGTTTGAATATTCACCGAGCTATCATGGACGAAGGTGCATCTACCTGTGTTATGTCATCTACTTGTTGGAAAGCCATTAGTTCTCCAGCTCTTACTTCATCACCCAACACCCTTGAAGCATTTGATGGAAGAGAATATAAACCTCTTGGTGTTCTCGCTAGTTTTCTGATCATGTTAGAAGAGAAAACAGTCAATGTCAAGGTAGAAGTCATTGATGCAAAACTCAATTATAATCTCCTCCTCTGATGCAATTGGACTCACGCCATGTTGTGCATTCCGTCCACTCCCTTTCGTGTTTTGAAGTTTCCCCATGAAGGAAAGATTATTATTGTTGATCAATTGTCTTTTTTCACTTCTTCTTCTCAGAACAACATTCCCTACATGGACAAGATTCCTACTCCTTACGAGAGTGTAGGGCCAGGCCTTTTCAAGGATCCTGCCCTCATGGGTGTTTTTCCTCTTCCACAACCAAATATTGTTCAGGTCAATATTATTTCTCGAACTGATGACCCCTAGGTTATCCCTTCTCTTGAACAAGTCGATTCATTCGGTGATTCGATGCCTTTGAGTCTGAATGAAATTGATTATTGTAAACTCATTGCTGCATTAGATTCTGATTCTGATTCTGCTCCTTTGAGCGTAACTCTTGACATCTATTCTCAATCCCCTTGGCTTGGTGATTTTGATTCACCAGATCCTTTGAAAGAAGTGTTTCCTTTTGATGAGGCTATCTTGGAAACCTTGTCTCTCGACAATCTACCATGGGATGATGGTCATCACCGTTCCTCATTTCTACCAATTATTGGGGTCATGTCTACCTATCTTGAGCGTTTTGCCTCTCAGATTCCTTCTCCTCCGCTTAAAACACATATTCAAGTCCATGAGGTTTTTCAAAAGGTAACTTGAGTAACATTACTCAGATGATACCTATCGACATTTCCATTAAACCGGGAATTTTCGAGAACATCCATATTGGGGTTAATTGTTCTTCTGATGAAGTACAAGTATATACTATCCTCTTTCATGAATTCTGTGATGTCTTTGCATGGTCCTACGAAGAAATTCCTGGCATTGATCCTAGCATCGTGGTGCAAGAAATTCCTACTTACCCTGGTTTGAAACTTGTTCGTCAGCGTCTTCGTCCAGTGCATCCTAGGAAAGCTACTATCGTTAAAGCCGAAGTGGAAAAGCTTCTTAAAGCTAGTTTCATTTATCCAATTCCATTGACATAATGGGTCTCTGATATTGTTCCTATAGATAAGAAACAGGGCACTATTCGTGTCTGTGTTGACTATCGTGATATCAATCGAGCTTGTCCTAAAGATAATTATTCTACTCCTTTCATCGATCAAATCATTGATGACTGTGCCGGGAGTGAAATTTTTTCCCTTATGGAAGGTTTTTTTGGGTTATAATCAAATCAATATTCTCTCAAATGATCAACACAAAACTGATTTAATCTGTCCTTGGGGTACCTTTGCATATAAGAAGCTTCCCTTTGGTTTGAAGAATTTCGAGGCTACATTTCACCGCGCAATGTCTTATGCCTTTCATGATATTCGTCACATCATTCATCCTTCTCTGGATGACCTTTCGGCTCATTCAGATAAGAGTAGGGATCATCCTGACCATCTTCATTAGATTTTTCTTAGTTGTAGACAATATAACATTTGGTTTAATCCGCACAAGTGTGTCTTCTGCATTGATTCTGGTCGAGTCTTGGGGTTTATCGTTTCTAAAGACGGAATTCGCCTGGACCCTCTCAAGGTTGAGGCTATTATCAGTCTCCCCTCTCCTTCCTCATTGCATCAGTTGCATATTTTACAAGGGAAAGCTAGTTTTCTTCATTGTTTTATACCTAACTATGCCAAAGTAGCTAAAGGATTTACACGTTTGTTAAAGCAGGGCGTTCCTTTTTACTGGGATGAGATCGCTCAGAAATATTTTAATGCGTTGAAAACATTGTTTGTCAATGCTCCTCTCCTTCGCCCTCCCAATTATCATCATGATTTTTCCCTTTATTTAGCTGCCTCTTTCAACACGATTTCCATGGTGTTGGTACAAGACGATGATGACGGTCATGAGCATGTTATTTATTACTTGTCTTTTAACCTTCTCGACATTGAAACACGTTATGCTCATGTCGAGAAGTTAGCGTTGGCCGCTATTCAAATTGTTCAATGTTTTCATCATTATATTCTTTTGTGTATAGTGACGGTGATTTCTAAAAGCAACCCCATGACCTACATATTGTCTCGAAAATTGCAGGGGGGGGAATACTCAAAGTGGATTGTTATCCTCCAAGAGTTTGATTTGGAATTTACTGCTACCAAATCTAGGAAATCATTGGTCTTTGTTGATTTACTTTGTTCTCTCTCTTCCGACTCCGCTCCTTCTTGTTCTCAGGATTTCATTCCAAACGATTCACTTTTCTTGATTATCACCCTCGATCCTTGGTACGGTGATATCATCATCTATCTCCAAACTTCATCTTTTAGATCTGGGTTGACGAAGGATGCCCGCCGATGCATCCGCCATCAGTCGCAGCCTTTTCGTATCATTGGAGATACTCTCTATTGTATTGGAGTCGATTCCATACTCCGACGATGTTTGACCTTCGAGGAAGCCGAGAAAGCTCTAAATGATTGTCACATTGGCGCCTGTGGTGGTCACATGTTTGGTTATGCTACTACACAGAAAATTCTTCGTGCTGGTTATTTTTGGCCTTCCATTTTCAAAGACTGTATTATCGCAGTTTGTAAATGCCATCATTGCCAGATTTATCAACGCAAGTTGCGTGCGCCACCTGTTCCTCTTCACCCTGACATTATCGTTGGTCCCTTTGTGAAATGGGGCATCAATTTTATGACGTGTAACCCTCACTTGGCCGAGGGGCATGCCTGTATTATTGTAGCCATGGACTACTTCACAAAATGGGCCGAAGCAATGCCTACACTCGCCGTTGATGGTAAGACAGCTACTCAGTTCATATTCAATCATATTATTGCTAGGTTTGGTGTCCCTCAATCCATCATTACCGATCATGGTTCCAATTTTCGGCACTATATGGTGGAGGAGATGACTTTTAAGTTGGGTCTGCGTCACGACAGCTCAACGCCATACTACCCTCAAGCCAATGGCCAGGTTGAAGCTGTGAACAAATTTTTTATCACAATGCTTCAGCGTACGATTGGGATCCATAAATCAAATTGGCATCTCATGTCATTTTTAGCTCTTTGGGCATACCGAACCTCAGTGAAGAACGCAACTGGGTTCACTCCTTTTTAGTTGGTTTATGGCCTGGAAGCTACTCTTCCAATTTAATTTGAAATACCTTCGCTCAAGTTGGCTGTTGAATTACTGCCGAATACTTCACCAGAAGAAGAGCATCTCCTTTATTTAGAAAGACTGGATGAAACCCGCTACTTTTCTTCTCCCATTATCGAAGCATAGAAAAAGTAGGTCAAAGCTCATTTTGATCAATCAGTTTCCCCTCGTTATTTCGTTGAAGTAGATCTCGTCCTCCAGTATGACCAAGCTCGTGATAATCTGGGGGCAGGAAAATTTCAACCTATGTGGCATGGACCCTACATCATCAAACGTGTGTTAAAAAATGGGGCCTATGAGCTAATTGACTACGAAGGTCATCCTCTCAAATAGCCTAGAAATGGGTTGTATCTCAAAAAATATTATTCATGAGTCATTCATGCGTCATAGGCGTACATAAGTGTTGTTTTCATTTTTGTACATGTTTTTGGTTTTGGTGTGATTTGTGAGTGCTTTCCTGCTTATTGGATATTTCTTATTGTACAGATGTCTATTACCCCTTATGTCGGTTTCGCGAATGGTTCTTCCCGCAGTACCAGGAATTTGTCTTCGGCAGCTTGGGTAATTTATGATCCTGCTGGTGAGTTGATAGATCTGCAATGTATTTTTCTAGGGAGAAATACAAACAATGTCGTTGAATATAGCGCTTTCATTGAGCTATTAACTGAGGCAATCAACCTCGGGATACGTGCCTTGCTTGTAAATCTAGATTCACATCTTATTTTTCTACAAATCAATAATCATTATTCAGTTAGAAATCCGCACATTCTGAGATTGTATTTACGTATTTGTTTATTGGAAAGAATTTTTTATTTTATTACATATCAACATATTCCTAGAAAAATGAACACATTAAATGATAAAAGTGGCTAACATTGTATTGGATAGACATTTGCATCATTTGTAAAAGCATCATCATATGTAAGAGATCCATGTAGGGAAATAGATGTAAATATATATATATATATATATATATATATATATATATATATATATATATATATATCACATGTTTCAAAATCGTGTGCACTGGCAATTAAAAATATACAAGCAGCCGCATACATCCTGAGACATCATGTCTCACAAAATATTCAGATAAAATAAACCTAGGTGTCTAATCAGCATGATGCTCGTGATAACATGTCGGCTCATACTAGTCGTCTCAGCAAGTGATGAATTCGGCTGGGCACCCATATGGTATTTCTTTGGTAGGCGCGAGGAACATCATCAAAACGTGCATAATCCGAGACTCCTCGGGTGATCCCCTCCAGGTTGCACACTATCTCATCTTCCTCGCCGCCCTCGCCTTGAGGGTCGAAATCGTGAGGGATTCACCTCGCTATTGGTGACATATCTGCAGGTCTCTCTGGTCCAACAACTGCATCACATGGATTTAATGTCAGAACATGCATAAGTAAACAAAAAAAAATCATAATACTCATAAAAATTAAAAAATGACTCTCACCCAAATCTTCATCCCATTCTTCTCCCTCCAGGAGTGGGAGGTCGGGATCATCAATGAAATATGTGCTATATTAGGGCCAATCCTCCACAACAATCAGTTTTCGATGGAGCCAATCAAAAAATTCTAGCCTCCTGGACATCTGTTGGCCGCCCCCTGCCCTTCGCATCAGTGCTGCCCATTAAGCCATCTGTGGTTCTCTCACTGGTGGTGTCGGAAATATGACCTCCTGTCGCTGAAAAATTGGTAATCGTTCTAAGAAGAACGATAACAAGATAGATCCATAACCAAATTGTTTCAGTTTGGTCTTCTTGCATTTGGTTAGTTGGCGCTTCATGTTTATGGTCATGGCCTCTTCACAGTTGTAAATGGTTGATGCCATGCATTCCATAGCAAGAATTAACTGTGCTTTGTTGCTTCGTGCGGTGCTTGTGTTCCCGCAGCCCGTGTGATGGTATGCAATACCACGCGTAGTGTCAAATCTGGGATAGTTTGTATATCAAATTTCCCACTACCTAAACCCTTTCGTGCTCCTAGACATACACTGTCTATTACCACGGTCATGTTTTCCATGCAGGACCGGGTGCTAATTAGGAGTGGTGTTGCACCTCTCCGTGATAATCCCGTGATGAAGTACATGTCAAAGACATCAATCTCAAGTTCTTGATCCTGTAGGATGAATTTCTCTTGATTTTTGTCCCATATACTGATCAGATACTGTAGCAATTCTGGTTGGGCTCGAAGACATGGTGTTAGGAAGAATTTTTTCACACCACAATTTCTGAGGGCTTCCATAACTCCCTCATTTTCCATGGCTAAATAATTTTCTTCACTATGTTCCCGTTCTTTCCATTCAATGACCATTTTTCCTCTTTCTACCTGCAAACACACATACATGAGTGGTATTAGTCAATTTTAACCCTTAAATTTGTAAATAATTGGAGTATTTGATGCATATTTTTGCTATAAATTGGTTTGTGCCATTGGCGCAACTGTTTCCAAAACATTCATGCCAATGGGCGCGCACTAGTGTTAAAAATCAGGCAGTCAGTGTGACTCCATGCCCGAAACCCACGCCAACCGCGCAGCCCTAATTTTTACATTTCCTCCCCCAAAATTTGAAATTGACAATTGCAGGAAGCAAGAAATAGCTTAAAATGACAAGAGGGATCTCAGCTCTTACCTGGAGTTAACAGATTTGCGATTGATCTACTGGATTGGCCACTATCTTCGCTGCAATATTGCACAGTAAAATGGGTAACTATTGCTTCACAAGAGGTAAAAAGTGGAAAGTAATTATTTTTACCATTTTTGGCATTTTATAACTTTTTGACAACCCTAATTAGGTTTTAAGGCATGTTTTTCAATTATTTTATTGTATTATTTTCGAAAAATAGGTTTTATACATGTCTCTTGTGCAACAACAGGTTTTCATGCGACAATGATGAAGTAACGAGTTATATTTTATACTTTTTCGGACTCGGTAAAAACACGAACAAGTCACTATTGGAGTCACCTTTCAGCTCTTTTCTGACTCTCTAAAATTGAAAATATTGTCAAGATTATTGTCGTTTTGAACTCGTCAAATGGATGCGAAATGATATCTACCCAGTATACATTTAACCCTTTTTCAGGCTGGGATAGATCATTTATGAAAAAGGAATACCTTAGCCTATCACGACTAAGAGGTTCTCTCAGACACAGCTTTCTACCTTTTCGGATCTGTGAGACTACTTACGAAAAGGGACTGCTAGAGTTTTATTTTATGCCTTCCTTTCAAACTCTCTAAACATGAAAAGATGCCAAGTTATCCCTTTTTCAAACTCGCTAAACCCAGATGACATCGAACTTCGTCACTATGATGTTATTTCGAGTTCCTCCTTCCTAGGTCTCGTAAAATGTACTAGGTTGGATTTGTCCAAAGGAAAAATTTACAGTATAAGCATATGATATCCCCTTCAAGCTTGTTTAAAAAAAAAAAAAATTGGGGTACTCGCCAGAAATGTGGGGGAAAATAAAACCAAGTTTTTAGTTATGTTGGCAGTATGTCGCTCTTGAACATGGCACTTGTCTGCATTCATGTTAGATTTGGGACATCTCATTTCATCATTTTTTCCTTCATGGGTTTGGGTAATATCTTTTTACCTCTCATCTGCTCTTTTACACGTCATCATGACCTCATATCCTTTGATGTCAAATACTGCCAAATCCAATGTCGTGCTACTGATATGTTCAAGAGAATTTTTCCTTTGCAGTTGTCAACCTTCCTCTGATCTCCTATTGGTTCTGATCCACTTTCATCATGTTCCTCTATCTCCTATCAATGATGTGGGAAACATTATGGCCCTCCTTCGACCAGGTCACTTCCTGTCAACTTCAGCTCATTATCCAGGAATTGTTCTAGAGACTCCATTTTGGTACCTTGGAGCTTGCATGCCTCAATGGCAAGTTTTTTGCATTCGATGCAAGGTTCACATCATTGGCCTTCGATCGAATGATTCTACAGATGTTCAACATCAGATCACTTTTCACATTTTGTAGATTTTACCTTTTGTACCTTGAGGGCCATCGTCATCATTGGATGGTGATCAGACGATTTTCCTGCATGTTTGACTTCAACTCATATATTCGCATGCTTGAAATTGTACCTATTCGGGTCAAGGTGGAGCACAAGACCCTGGTTTTTGTCTGATAAACTCCAGGTTGTGGATTTTTGTGGATTATTATGACTTATTGCATGACTCTCTTGATTGGATGGCTGTGACCATACCTGAGTCTATTTTTTATTCTTCCTGCTAGATGGCTGTGTCCATACCTCGGATCTCAGTTTTTATATACTCTATTATGGATGGTTTCACCCATACCACATGATTCAAGTATTCCATATATCAGTTGCATTTGTAATTACGGGTCTTCCGACAGTGATTTTTGGTTCGAACGCATTCTCATAAAGCATTTCACCCCTCCCTTTCTCTCGGACTTCATACTTTAGGGGGAATCTGTTACACATCATTTTGTCACTATCCTTGCAATCCCCAACTCCCACATTGGAGGGTCGTTTCTATGACCAATACGTAGTTTCATTCTTTTCAAATACCATCCTTGCATCCCTTTTGATGAAAGCAACATTCTTCTTGTTGACATTTTCCTAAGCAGAGCTGTGAAAATCCCTATTTTTTCCCTGGCACGGGTAGCCCATTACATCCTTGTGCCGACCTAGAAATTTAACATTGAGCCCATGCCACTTGGTGCTATGTGCTAGTTAGACACCCGCACTAAGCTGTTTATGGAATTTTTTTTAAAAATAGAGGCAGAGGTTCTGTTCCAACCACCTCAAAGATGAGTCATTGGGAGTGGTTGAACTGAAACAACCACGGACTCCTTCCTTTATTTAGTAGTTTCCACCTCCCTTGGAAATCTCCTAAAGGATAGGACTCCCTCCCACCTTTGTAGGGATCCCAACCTCCCCTTTTCCCTATATATAATAAAATATCTCCTTTAGTAGAAGCTAGCTGAATGCATTATATAAAAATAGCTGAATAGTTGAACTAGAGAATTATAGTATAGCTAAGTTGCTAGAGGAGATAGATTGTGTTAAGAGATCTCGAGTCGATGACTTATAAGAGTGATTGAGTCCGAATTCCCTGACCAAATGTTGAGACGTGTTTCTTCTGAACCATGCTAGAGGAGATCACGACGTCAAAGCATCGGTTGTACTCTTCCTTCTACTCATTAATATACATTACTATTGTTTGGTTCCACTATTGTATTATGATGTTTATTTGATACGATATGTTTAGCCCTCTTTGACTGGCTAATAGTTGTGAGTGAAACTATGCTTCTATATGGTGTTCTTGTTCTTTGTCTTATGTACATGTATCTGGGCGTGACAGCGAATGGATCGTGACTTGTCAAAGCAGGAGCGAAGAACCACTACTATTTCTGTGACACTGACAGTGTTGGATTCAAGGTATGTCAATCTACCATGTCTTTTGTTCATTCATTAACTAGGAAGCAACACTTTAGCGTGTCCTTTTGTTACTAGACCCACCCTAGGGCTAGAGGGATCGTCTCTGTCTGTAGAGAGGATTTACCTTCATAACAGTTACCCCTCGGTACAAGAAGCTCAGACCCTCAAATCTGTTCTAGACTCTTTCTCTGAAGCCTTTGGCACAGAATTTAACCCTAAAAAATCACATATTTTCTTATTTCATACTCCCCCTCTAACCTAGTGAACCATCACCTGCATCCTTTGATTCTCCATTTAATATTTACCCTCCAAATACCTAGGAGCTCCACTGACTGACTTTGCCATCAATAACTCCTCCTAGAGATCTCTTCTGGACAAAATGGAAACTCATTTATCCAACTAGACCCACCGCCCCCTCAACATTGCCCGCTGTCTCGTCCTCATTAAATCTATTCTGTAATCATGTCCCATCTATCTCTTCTTAGTCCTTGCAGCTCCCAAATGGGTCATCAAATCCATGTGCAACTTTTAACGATATTTTTTATGTGGAGGCACCAAAGGAAAAATAAAAGAGGCCTTAGTCAATGGCAAGGATGTATGCACCCCTAAAAGGACTAGGATTGTGTGATCCTGAGCACATTAATACCAGAATGGGAGCCAGCATCTGGTGGAAATGGGTCTCCAACCCCAACACTCCATGGGCCAACCTATGGGCTACCAATTATGTGCCTTAATTTCCAAAGGAGGATCTCTTAAGGTACAACCTAGATCTGGATGGATCCCAAATCTGGAAGGCAACAAGAAATAAAAAATTGATCATCCAAAATCACTGTTTCTGGGAGCTGCGAAGTGGTAAACAAGCCATATTATTGGAGGACTCCTAGCAATAGATACCAAGCCTCTCCTCCATCTACCACAGACCTCTTTGGAGTGCTACACTCCAAGGACAACAAAGAGAGAAGGTGCAAGACTTCTGGACGGACGGTACCTCCCAAGGCTACATGTAATGGCTTCACACGAGCAGATGGCAAGATAACTAGAACAATGAAAGCCACATAGAAATCTGGGAGGAGATATATACAAAAATAAAAATTACAGTAAAATCAGGACCTGACATCCTCCACTGGAGGCATATGCCTAGCGGAACTTACTCTACCAAGGAAGCCTACAACATTCTTCATCAGCAGAACCCTGACCTAGTAGACCTTATCTAGAAAAATATATGGAAGGCCAATCTGTGGCCTAAAATAGCTACATTCTTGTGGCTTCCCAATAAACGATGCATACTCACATGGGAGAATCTTTTGAAGAGGGGGTTTATCGAGCCTTCTAGATGCCCTTTATGTTAGGATAACTTGGAAACCATCGACCACCTATTGGACCAATGCCCTTCTGCCAATTTCTTGTGGGACAGAATGGTGTCTTATGTCGACGTTGCAACCATGCCAGAGGCAACATCATTAACACCATCAATAGTTGGAAGGACAACCCTTACACCAGTACCCTCCTGAATAGATTATGGCGGATCATTCCGGGCATCCTCTTCTGTAACATTTGGAAGGAAAGAAACAACTATATCTTCAAGGAGAAGGCTTCCTCTCCTGATCAGCTCTGGATAGGATTCATAGCAACCTCTCCAAAACTCTGGCCTTAGAAGCCTGGATTCAGGAGGACCTTCCCACCTCTGCGTAGAGTGCCACATATGGAAAAATTAGCAAATGAGTCTAAACACCCACATGGACATCAACCCTAGAAGCATTGGCAGAACCCCTGCTCCAAAAAAATGGTCTCCCCCCTCTAATGGCTTATTCAAATGCAACTTTGATGGAGTTTCCAAAGGCAACCCTAGTAATGCAGGCTTTGAAGGCATTATTAGGAACTCTCAAGGAGATCCTCTCAGAATTTATTACGGGAACATAGGTTGGGACAATAACAACTTGGCAAAGCTGGAAGGGCTAATACAAGGTATTCAAATCGCCATCGAATTTCACTACTTCCTCTTGGAAATGGAGGAGATTCAAAAATAATAACTATGCTGCCACCAGAATCCTTCAAGGCATGGCTACCTCAAAAGTTTCCAACAGCTGCTGACTTTACCATAAGCTCAAGATATTGGAACTATTTATTCACAACCACATAGCCATCACTTTTTGTCATGTTCGTAGGAAATCCAACTCTGTTGCAAATCTTTTGGTGAAAAAAGGGGTGGAAAGAAATTGTGAGCTGCATCACTCCACCCTTGCACAGATTGAGGAGGAATCTCTCAGAAAGGACTACCTCACTCTCATTTAGAAGGATCAGCACCCCCCAGATGCAGGTGACAGAATTGACACGCTTTCCAATCGCATCCCACACTCCACAAGAAACAAAGATCTCCTACGTAGAGCCCCATCTATTGTGGATCCTCATACCGTTAGTCACTCACACAAGACTTATAGAATCAGCTATGATGACGAGAGGATGGGAACTACATCATCATGTCCTGAGCATCACCTCGCATCCATCATCATTAATGACCATCATGATTAACCTGCATTGCATCCATCCCCCTTCCCTCGAGCCTACTCAGGTTCTCAATCATCGCACGCAGATGCATGCGAAGCCTACTCATTGCTATCCTCATCACACACATCCTCGCCCCTTTAAAGAGATGAGCTCTCATCCATTTCCATACTCAGACTGTTATCTTGGCCTTTCGTCTCCCTTACTCTGCTTTGGCTGCTCCCTCACTTCAATAGGCTACAAATCTCTATTCTCAACATAGCGTTGTGCAGTCTCCTTTGGGCTGCCGCACCACTTCCTGCGTATTTTCCCCCTAGCTACTCCTTCCCCTTGAGCCCCGGCGTTGTTCACCCATTTGTGTCACCTTTTCTTTTGAATTTCTCCCCCCTGTCTCGGTGCACAATGGCTCCAAGACTTCGCCAACAAACTATCCGAGGAGGATAGAGAGGGGCTCCCCCTATCCATTATCACTGTGGCAAGGATAACCGTCTCGAGTCGATATATGGCTCCTCTTCCAGCACTTTTGTGCATCAAAGTCCTGATCCTGAGCAGCATCCAGAAGCCTCTGGGCTTGTCACGCAGAGAGGAAGGCACGCTTCGAGGAAGTCTACCATTTCTTCAAAAACGCACCCCCAGCAACACAAAACTGACCCGTTGCTGATTCCAAAGAAGGACGATGAGGATACAGATATCTGGGTGATGGACTTCGATGGCATCTGGATTCGGGTTCCTAACGGAGTAGATCCAGACTCCCCTATCCTCTGCGCACCAGTCTGCAAGCCCAAGCGTACAGTGGTAGATGCGAAGGCAGATGATGCGTAGGCTCTTTCTTACCCCATTGAGGAGGAGGCCCCCTACAGTTATGATGAATATGGAAAGTGAAGTCTGTGCAGCTGCACAATTCTCCTATGTTTTTTTTCATGCTCGCCATCAGTGCCTTTCTGCCACCGTTTACTTTATGTTGCTTAGATATGTCAGTGCTACTGTGTAAAATGTAATTCTCTATTATAAGTTTTGTCTGGGTTGGTTTCCTCCCCTGAGGCAGCCCATAAATGGTGTAACAAAGGCTAGGATAGGCTAAGTGTAGCTTGCCAACCCAGCCTGTAGCATATGTAACTTTATGTTTTCGAATTAATAGAATATCCCAACTTACCAAAAAAAAATCACATGCCAAATGTAGTTCAACCATCCAAAAATTGAGTCTTAAAAAAAAAAAAAATTAGAACACAACATTACTTCACATGCCAAATGTAGTTCAACCATCCAAACCTTGAGTTTTAAAAACAAAACATTATATATCACAACATTACTTCACATGCCAAATGTAGTTCAACTATCCAATAAAAACAAAAATTTTATCACAATCACATACCAAATGTAGTTCAACCATCCAAAACAAAACAAAATAAAATAAAATGAGAACTTGAGTTTTAAAAACAAAACATTATATATATCACAACATGTGATCACATGCCAAATGTAACTATCCAAAATTTAAAATCATTCCCGACAAGAGTAAATGTAGTTTAAAACTATATATATATATATATCCAAATAGTAAAATATGTCCCAAATTTGTATCTCTGTTATGAAACTAGCTCCAAAAATAGAGGAAAAGAGATATCAACGCCTTATAAATAAGCCACTTCGAGGGGGCAACCTCCAATACATTACATGAATGAACAATTTTTGGATTATACAAATGAAAAAACCTCCTTTCTATATATAGGAGTCAATGGGTCCACAATGTAATCCTAGTGGGCCACAATGTAATCCTAGCTGACCTAACAATAACAATGTAATGGCACAATAATAACAATATTGGGGTTACAGGGGTACAATAATAACAATAAGGGGGCTACACTAATAACAATAAGGGGATAAACTAGTAATATAGGGACCTAACATGCCCCTCTCCTTCAAAAAAGTGTTGTCCTCAACGCTTGAGTAGCTTTTGGTGCTTCTGTATAAAATTCTCATTCTCCCATGTAGACTCTTCAGTGGGTAAGTTCTTCCACTTGATGAGATACTTTGAAATTGATCGATTTCTTAGTTGTCGAGTTCTTGTTTCCGTGACCGCTTCAGGTTCCAATGTTATTTTTCCTTCCTCATCAAGTTCTGGAAATATTGTTTGAACTGGAATATTTTCACCTATAACCTTCTTTAAGCATGAAACATGGAAAACTGGATGCACTCGCGAAGAAGTAGGAAGCTCCAATTTGTATGCCATAGTACCAATATTTTGCAACACCTTGTAAGGACCATAGTACTTTGGCGATAATTTATTATCCTTCTTAGCTTGCTTGAGGGACATTTTTTTGTATGGTTGTAGCCGTAAAAGTACCCAGTCTCCTACATCAAAACTTCTCTCGCTACGATGCTGATCTTCCTGTTGTTTCATTCGATTTTTTGCCAAATTTAGGTTATCCTTTAAGAGTTGGACAACTTCTTGTTGATGCTCGATGTGATCTTCCACTACTTAAACCTTAGAATTTTCTCTTAAAGATGATGTGATGGACGGTGGATAATATCCATAAAGGGCCATAAATGGGGTCATTTTTGCTACAGTATGGAAGGAAGTGTTATACCACCATTCAGCGAGAGGTAACCACTTGACCCATTGTGTTTGTTTATCAAATACAAAACAACGAAGATATCCTTTGAAACATTTATTCACTATCTCCGTTTGACCATCGGATTGAGGATGATAAGATGAGATATGAGCTAATTGAGTACCCAAACAAGAAAATAACTCCGTCCAAAAATTTCCAGTAAAATGGGATCTCTGTTGCTCACAATAACCTTTGGGTTTCCATGTAGCTTTTGAATTGTTTCCATAAATGTAGTAGCAACTATACTTGCTTTAAATGGATGAGATAATGCACAAAAGTGTGCATACTTGGTAAGTCTAACAACTACCACCATGATGAAACTCATTCCTTTGGACTTAGGTAAACCTATGATAAAATCCATTGAAATCTCCTCCCAACGTTGACTTGGAATGGATAAAGTTTGTAGAAGACCCGGGGTCTTAATTGTCTCAACTTTATTTTGCTGGAAAACCAAACATTCCACCACAAACTTTTGAATATCATATTTAAGGCCATCCCAAAAAAATTCTTTCTTCACCCTGTGGTAAGTTTTTAAAAATCCTGAGTGGCCTCCTAAAGGAGAAGTGTGCGATTCCAAAAGAATATTTTGTTTTATTTTGGAATTCTTACAAAGATATAAGTGATATTTGTACCATAAGGAATCATTTTTCCAAATAAATGTATCAGATGTACTAGGATCTTGCTGCAACCTTTGAATGAGTGTCCACACTTCTTCGTCTGTCTTCCATTCATCCCTTGCTTCGGTTATCTAATCTATTTGGATAATAGAAATGGCACAAAGAAATGCTTCCACCTCTTCATTTTTCCTTGAGAGTGCATCTGCAAAAACATTTAGCCTTCCTTTTTTGTAGATTATTTCAAAGTCATAACCCAACATCTTTGTGACCCATTTTTGTTGCTCTTCTGAAGATAGTCTTTGTTCCAAAAAGTGTTTAAGACTATCATGATCAGTTTTTACCATGAAGTGTCTTCCCATTAGGTAAGGTTTCCATTTCTTTAGTGCATGTAGTATTGCTAACATTTCCTTCTCATAAATAGCTTTCTATAAATACTTTCCTTTGATTGGACGACTTCAAAAGTAATGGGTCTTCCTTCTTGCATTAAAACAGCACCAATTCCATTTCCTGAGGCATCACATTCCACAAGAAAAGTTTTTGTGAATTCTGGCGTAGCTAAGACCGGTGCTAGGCACATTTCCTCTTTAAGATGTTCAAAGGCCTTAGTTTCTTCAAGAGCCCATGAAAATTCATCTTTCTTAAATAATGTTGTTAGAGGTGCTGCTATTCTCCCATAATTCTTAACAAAGTTGTGATAATACCCTGTTAAACCGAGAAATCCTCGCAACTTCTTTATAGTTGTGGGGACTTTCCATTCCTTAATGGCTTTAATTTTGTTAGGGTCTACCTTAACACCCTCGTGAGATACAATATGACCCAGATATTCCACCTCTTGTACTCCAAAGAAACATTTGGATGATTTTGCATATAATTTTTTCTCCTGCAATAGTTTGAGCACCCAGTCAACATGTTTAACATGATCCTTCCAAGACCTGCTATATATTAGTGTATCATCAAAAAATACTAGCACAAATTTTCTAAGGAAGGGTTTGAAAATGTAATTCATCAACCCTTGAAATGTAGAAGGTGCATTGGTAAGGCCAAAAGGCATGACCAAAAATTCATAATGACCCTCATGAGTTCAAAATGTTTTTTTCAGAATATCTTCAGTCTTCATTCTAATTTGATGATATCCTGAATGAAGATCCAACTTGGTAAAATAAATTGCTCCATGTAATTCATCCAATAATTCATCAATCAAGGGAATGGGAAATTTGTCTTTAATGGTGAGCTTATTGAGCTCCCTATAATCCGGACACATGCACCATGATCCATGCTTCTTGTGCACCAATACTACTGGAGCAAAGAAAGAACTTTGACTAGGTTGAATTATACCAGCCTCTAACATTTCTGCAATCATACGTTCAAGTTCACTCTTTTGGACATAAGGATATCTATAAGGCCTGATGTTTGGAGGAACACTTCCTAGAATTAAATGAATAGCATGATCATGATCATGAATAGGTCGAAGTCCTTTGGGAGTTTCAAACACCTTGGAATGATTGTCCAAGACTTTTTGGAGATCTATAGAAATAGATGATTTTGATGTTGGAACTTCTAGTGAGCACAATTGTGCAATTACGCCTCGTTGTTATTTCTTCAGAAGCTTTGTCATGAAACAAATTTATAACGAAAATTTCGTGATGACATGTTTAGGTTAAATTGAGGAGCCTGTAAAATGCCCTAACTTCCACAGATGATATCTCCAAAAATGTTGTGAAACAACCTCTGAAATTTTGTGAAGATGTTCCTTAGGATTTCGGCTTCACACTCTAAAAATTTCAGCTTCTAAACCTTGGTATAGAAAAATTTATATTGAAAATTCCACGATGACCTGTTTGGAGCAGCAAAACCCTAGAATCCAAAGCTCTAATACCAAATGTTATGAAACCAGCTCCAAAAATAGAAGAAAAGAGATATCAACGCCTTATAAATAAGCCACTTCGAGGGAGAAACCTCCAATACATTACATGAATGAACAATTCTTGGATTATACAAATGAAAAAACCTCCTTTCTATATATAGGAGTCCATGGGCCCACAATGTAATCCTAGTGGGCCACAATGTAATCCTAGCCAACCCAACAATAACAATGTAAGGGCACAATAATAATAATATTGGGGTTACAGGAGTACAATAATAACAATAAGGGGCTAAACTAGTAATATAGGGACCTAACAATCTCACATGAACAATAAAATAATATATATATATATATATATATATATATATATATATATATATATATATATATATATATATATATATATATATATATATATATATCAATGTATAGTGCTACAAGTATCAAGTTATATATGACTGCATCTAGATAAGACTATATATAAAAAAAGTAAATTTAAGACTAAATATATCAAATATAACGTTGCACATGCATGTGCATCATCCGTCAAATACAAATGGATGTAGTGTCTCTCCAAACAAATTCACGATCCTCGAGCTATCCTGCGAAGCATGGGGAACCTGTACACAATGTGTACAAACATTAAAATTTAATGTTTTAAAATTGAATGAGAATATATAGAACTTCATGTAAAAAAACAAAATATAAAAAAAAATAACACAATACCTCATGAGGTTCCCTCTCCGTTTGTTGCTCTTCTACTAAAAATTCCCCCACTGGAACATCTTCCAGAGTAAATTGTACAATATATATATATATATATATATATATATATATATATATATATATATATATTTCAAATGAAAATGCATATATAAACCAATTTTCAATAATATTAAAAAAAAAGTTAGACAAATTGTTCAAATGGTTGAAATGGTGTGGATGGTCCTATCTCCATCATACACTCCATCGCTAAAATCCGTGGAGAAAATAAATCCTCTCTAGGAACCTAAAATTCAAAAAATTTAAAAGTATAAAATAACTGAAGATCTAGATCTCAATTTATAATAAAACTTTTAACTTCAATTTATAGCTTATAACTTAAAAACATATATTTAAGTGAAAATTTGAATACTTGTGTTGGTGTATTTGGCACATCTCCTAAGAGGGGCTCCAAAAGAAAATCTTCAAAAACCTAAAATTCAAAAAATTTAAAATAACTCAAGATCTAGATCTCAATTTATAATAAAAATGAACTTCAATTTATAACGTATAACATAAAAAACATATATTTAAGTGAAAATTTGAATACTTGTGCTGGTGGATTTGGCACATCTCCTAAGAGTGGCTCAGAAAGAAAATCTCCAAAACCTAAAATTCAAAAAATTTAAAATAACTCAAGATCTAGAGATCTAATTTTTTAATGTAACTTTTTGAGGTGGAATATATAACTTAAAAACATATTTAAAAGTGAAAATTTGTTCATACTTGTGATGGTGGATTTGGCACATCTCCCAAGGAAGAAGAAGGTACCACCATCCTAAAAACATCGGACAGAATTGGAATCTGTTAAAACATTTTATTATATATATACATGTACATGTGTGCACAATTATTTATTTTCAAAATATGTCATCATGTTTTGGTATATATAATAATTTAGATAAAAAATAATTGTACATCATCATGTTCACTTAAAAAACACTAACATTTTCCAACATATCTTGATGGTGAGAACCATCTTGATTGTGTGATTGATGGTGAGACCCATCTTGATTGTTTGAAACGGAGGCTCTTATCGTGATATTAACATCTTCTTCATTCATCAAGCGTGACAACTGCAAATGGTGTTAACATATATTGATACATTTTTTTTAGATTAATGTATGTATATATGTATTTATTACAAATTTCACACGTGTTAAAATAATCACCCTAACCATTAACACATACCATTCCCATGCCCTCTTTCTCATGAATAATTAGGTCCTACCAACCATTGCAACAATTATTGGCATCTGTTCTGAGATCTTCAACACTCATGTTATCTATCTCTTCATCTGTATAATACACAAAATTAGTGTGTGCATTCTCACATGCTCTTTATTGATTCAAACAAGCATCAACTCCACCCAATCCACTCTGAACATTGTCAATGATGGCATCCCTTGCTTCTCGACTAATTTGAGAAGTGGCATCCATCTCTGACCACAAATTTTCGATACGAAGAGGTCAACTAACCAATAGTGGCTTAGCGCGAGGCAACTCAACATCACACCTAGCACCCCTACGGTCATACAATCGACCTTTCCTAGGACCAAAAATTTCAGAGGGAAGGTCATTATAATTGGGTTTCATTCCCAAAAATAATTCTGCATAACATAATTTTTCAAAATAAAGTAGAACCTCATCATTCCATGGGAGTCTTCCATAGGCCGAAAGGTGTCTATCATACAAACAGTAAGCTATATGAGGGTGCTTGAAATATTGCACCTTCAGCATCTTTCTTTTCAGCCCTTCTTTGAAATTAAACATAGACTTGGCCATTTATGTTGTAACTATTTATTTAACAACCTCCCATGTATCGGGACCCATCACTGTTTCCTCTATTTTTCTCATCACCTCTACAAAAGTATCAATGGTTGGCCGAAGCTTTAGGTACACATCTACTAGTTCGCTGAAAGAGTGAGTAACTATTTCCAAGCTTTGTCGACTCTCAGTAAGGAGAGTCAAAGCCATGAGATCTCTCTTCAATTTTGTATGAATATATTGATGCCTTTGTAAGGTGCATTGATGCATGTTTGATTCCCAAGGTATATCAGAAATGTCAAATGGATAAGTTGTGGTTGGTGTACAACCTTCTTCTTGAATGATGTGTTTTGTCTTACATCTTTTTTGAGCAACATTTGGAGCAAAATTTTCACCCTCTACATCAATATATAAAATTTTATATATTAAAAAAACACATGTAAATAAATTTGTACAAATTTCATGAAAATAATATTCAAATTGATGGCCACCTCAATATGGTTGGCTAGCATCTTACCCACCTTGAGACTATTGAGAACTAGAACGACCACCAATTGGTTGAGAACCAACACGACCATCTGTTGATTGGCCTCTACAGGAATACATATCAACACCTTCACGCAATTCGCTAGCACCTATTGATGGCCCTCCAAGGGAATAAATTGCGTGAACCATACCACGATTGCGTGAGTCATGGGCATGCTCCATTGATGCAGTAGACACCCTTGTCCTCCTACCTCCTAAAAAATAAAAAATGAAACTTATTAACAACTCATTTAACTCACAAAATTGATAAAAAATAAATTCCATATGTACACAAATGTATGAATATGTATGGAGATAATATTATATTTAAATACCATGAACATCCCTCGATCCCTTATCCCCCTCTCTCGTAGAGATATGGGATTCTTTTGATCTTCGCCCTTCATCCTCCATGATATATATATGTATATATATCTACAGTCAACATTAACAATTATTTTTGAATTACTATTTAGAATAAATTCAAAATTAATTTCAAAAAATTAATGTAATTTAGTGCACACAAATCATGTAAACCACAACTTTCAAAGACTAATTGATGTGTGAAACTCAATTCAAGCAAAAATTTTATAAAAATGTTAAGTTCACCAAATTTCGCTTTACATGGTGGGAGCACACTTGGTATATAATTGAAAAAAAACCCATGGTCATTAAAAAATAAGTGTGAAACTCCATTTAAACAAAAAAAAAAAAATGAATTCCTCACATTTTAATTTTATAAAAATGTGAAGTTCACCAAGTTGCAAATGTGAAATTCACCAAGTTGCGCTTTACATGGTGGGAGAACACTTGGTATATAATTGACAAAAACACATGGTTATTAAAAAATACACATTTATAACTACAAAACACACACATATCAAAGATATGTTACAATGTCCTTCATTAAATTTTGAAGGAGATCGTCTCAACACTAATTCATCTTTGAGAGATGAACCTTGAATTTTTGAAGAAGAGCGTCTCAAAACTAATTCATCTTTGAGAGATGAATCTTGAATTGGCATTGACCCATATAATACTAATTCATATTTGATAGATGAATCTTGAATTGGCATTCTCCCACGTAATAGATCAGCAGACATCTTATTAACATTTGTACAAAGTCTTATACTAAAAAATTGAAATCGATTAAACATATTGTTTGGTTTTCCATGCAGTTGTTTTAGCCTCTCCTTCTTAACTTGGTACATGCCTGTCATCTCGTTGCACATAAGTTCAGAATTGGTGAAAACTACAATTCCATTTGATCCATACTCCCTAGATGTTCCCAAGCCTTCTATCAATGCAATATAATATGCCTCGTTGTTTTTTGTTCTTCCTGGTATATTCATTTTCCTTTGGATGACCTTGCTAATCACAATCTTGCAAAGCACATATGTAATCACAGCTTTCCCTGGATTGGGATGGCAAGAAACATCTATGCATAATGTCCATTTTTCAACCATATTTAGTGGGTTTTTTTTTCTCCCTGAAAAAAACAAATTCAATAAAATATATTAAATTAACATCTATTGCAAACACATGGGAGAAAAGACACGTGCATGAGAGAAATGACATGTGCATGGTTTACCTTAAAGTTTGACTTAACGTTTATGGGAGAATTCACATCTAGAAATGAGATGCCTTAAAGATTGTATTTCCTACAGTTTAAGGGAGATTTATGACATTTACATGGTTCGTGCATGGTTTGCCTTAAATTTTTCCTTAATTTTTATGACAGAAATCACATCTATAAATTACGTGCCTTAAATATTTCCTTGCCTAGAGTTTAAGGGAGAAACGACATGTACATGGTTCGTGCTTGGTTTTTCCTTAAATTTTATGGGAGAAATCACTTCTATAAATGACATGCCTTAAATATTGGCTTGCCTAGAGTTTAGGGGAGAAATTACAAGTACATGGTTCCATGAGTTTAGTGGATATGTCACCTTTAAGAAAGGATGAGATCCAGAGGCTACCTGGCCCTTTACAGACTCCGCCTTTAGAACTTGTAGAAGTTAACACTCAACAGACAAACTAAAATCCTATGGAATTTCAACCACTTTAGGTTCATTTTTTAGGCCTTGAATTTTGCCTTGAATTAATGGGAGAAAGCCTTGAGTTTGGGGGATTCTATCCTATGGAAGTTCAGCTACTTTAGGTTCAGTTTTTAGGCCTTAAAGTTTTCCTCGAATTAATGGGATAAAGCCTTGAGAAATGACACATGCTTTAAAGTTAACTGGAGAAATCCTTGAGAAATGACACATGCTTTAAAGTTTGCCTAAGATTTTATGGGAGAAATGACACATGTACATAGTTTTCCTTAAAGTGTTAGTGGTTTAAATGGATATTAAAATGAAGAACTTATATTTAGATCTGTTCTAGAGATTGAGTGTAGGGGCATTTACTGGATATGTCACCTTTGAGAAAAGATGAGATCCACAGGCTACCTGGCCCTTTACAAACTCTGCCTTTAGAACTTGTAGAAGTTAACACTCAATAGACAGACTAAAATCATATGGAAGTTCAAAATCCTATGGAAGTTCAACCACTTTAGGTTCAAGTTTTAGGCCTTAAAGTTTCCCTGGGAGGAATGGCATGTGCATGGTTTGCCTTAAATTTTTCCTTAATTTTATGGGAGAAATCACATCTAGAAATGACATGCATTAAAGTTTGTCTTACGTAGATTTTAAGAGAGAAATGACATTTCCTTATAGTTTGTGGGAGAAATGACATAAAAATGACAAAGAAATGACATACAAATGACACATGCCTTAAATTTTGCCTAAAAGTTTATGGGAGAAATGACACATGTACATTGTTTGCCTTAAAAGTGGTAGTGGTTTATGGATATTAAAATGAAGAAATTCGATTTAAAGTGGTAATGGTTTATGGATATTAAAATGAAGAAATTATATTTAGATCTGTTCCATAGATTGACTGCAGTGGAATTTACTGGATATGTCATATTTGAGAAAATATGAGATCTAAAGGCTACCTAGCCCTTTACAAACTCTTCCTTTAGAACTTGTAGAAGTTAACACTCAACAGACAAACTAAAATCCTATGAGATTTCAGCCACTTTAGTTTCAGTCTTTAGGCCTTAAAGTTTACCTTGAATTAATGGGAGAAAGCCTTTAGTTTGTGGCGAAAATGAAATTTACATGGTTTGAAAATTTATTTTATGCACTTACTAAAACAACTAGTGGTAGTGGTTGATGAAGTTACTTAAAAATTCACACCTTTATGAGTTTATGGGAGAAATGAAAAATTTCCTTATAGTTTATGGGAGAAATGAAATAGAAATGACACATGCCCTACAGTTTGCCTAAAATTTTATGGGAGAAGGGAGAAATGACACATGTACATAGTTTTCCTTAAATCGGTAGTGGTTTATGGATATTAAAATGAAGAAATTATATTTAGATATGTTCCAGAGATTGACTGTAAGGGCATTTATTGGATATGTCACCTTTCAGAAAAGATGAGATCCAGAGGCTACCTGGCCCTTTACAGACTCTTCCTTTAGAACTTGTAGAAGTGAACACTCAACAAAGAGACTAAAATCGTATGGAAGTTCAAAATCATATGAGATTTCAGCCACTTTAGGTTCGGTTTTTAGGCCTTAAAGTTTTCCTTGAATTAATGGGAGAAGGCCTTTAGTTTGTGGGAGAAATGGCATGTGCATGGTTTTCCTTGAAGTTTGTCTTAAATTTTATGGGAGAAATCACATCTAGAAATGACATGCCTTAAAGTTTTCCCAAGTGCCTAGAGTTTAAGATAGAAATGACACATGCCTTAAAGTTTGCCTAAAATTTTATGGGATAAATGACATGTGTATAGGAGAAATGACGCATGTACACAATTTTCCTTAAAGTGGTAGTGGTTAGGACTTACTTAAACGTTTTCCTTAAATTGGTAGTGGTTTGGACTTACTTAAACAACTAGTGGTAGTGGTTGATTAAGTTATGTCAAAAGTCACACCTTGATGGGTTTGTGGGAGAAATGACATGTACATGGTTTGCAAAATTATTTTATGCACTTACTAAAACAACTAGTGGTAGTGGTTGAAAAGTTATGTCAAAAGTCACACCTTGATGAGTTTGTGGGAGAAATGACATGTACATGGTTTGCCTTAAAGTTTATTTTGCCTTGAATTTTATGGGAGAAATCACATCTAGAAACCTTTACTTTGACATCTATAAATAGGCTAAGAACATTAAAAAATAATTTTCAACTTGCATTGGTTATGTCCTTAATAAGAAGTATGATTTAGCACCTAACAGATTGTTTAATAATTTATAATAATGTCATTTTTGGCTTGTACTATCATTCATCCTTGATATGTACAAGAATTTTACAACTTGAACATCAACCTACACTATCATCATATCACTGTACATAATCTAGATTATTAATATCCATTACATCATAAAACACTCCACTTTTAACATTTTACAAGATTAGAAGCATCATGGAAAGTGTAAATTTAGGTACATTAATAAAATACATTGGGTTGATTTAAATATTACAAAAAAAAATTAAATATTACAACACGAAGTAGAGACCAGTGATAAAGCTACAATTAAGAAAGAAGGTACTCAAGGTACAACATGAGATATAAATTCACAATTGATTTCCTTTATTCTTAACATGAAAGAAAATGCTAAGAAACATTTCTTTGGCAAAAATTGGAGGGTGGACTATTTCAGAATTTGCGGTATATTTTGAAGGTCTAATCTATCCAAACATTTGAGGATATTGCATACAGCTAAAAACAATCAAATAGCATTGTTTGGGTAGGTAATTTTGTTTCGCTAATACATTTCTAAAAATCATATTGTATAGCAAAGGTACTAGAGCTAGATCTATAGCTTGGACCAATATTGTAAAGGAAATTTAGAAGAAATGCACGACATGCATGATGAATTATTGGAAGATCTGACCTTCTTAATCGATCGTGAGATGATTGATCTACTCGTATGTATATTAAGCTACACCGGTCCAGAAAATCAGCAATCACCTTGAAATGCAATAGCAAATTTGGGGAAGATTGAGAAATGCCTAATGCTTCTTCTGTTTCCTAGTATTGGCATTTGAGCATACTAGCTGTTGTTTATATATTAATGTTGGTCTTTGTTTCTCACAACATTTTTGTTTTGTTTCATATAACATTAGGATTAAATACATAAAGGTTGATGTATCTCCACATCCATTTCTGGTATTTATAGTAAATTTGTAAACATAATCAATTTCTGTTAGTATTTGAACTTGAATAAAGATACGAGTGTTCTGATTTGTCGAATTTTGTGTGTGAATTTCTTTGTGGTGTTTAATTTTGTTCATTCTGTGTGAATTTATGTTCATTATGTTGTTGAATTCTGTGTGAATTTCTGTTCTTTCTGTTGTTGAATTATGTGTGAATTTTTGTTCATTATGTTGTTGAATTCTGTGTGAATTTATTTGAGGTGTTTTTCTCTTGTGTTTTATAGTTTGTTGAATACTAAGAATAGTTGGGTAGATAAGAAAAGAAAACATATATTATTTCTAAGACTAATAAGTATTTATTCATATGTTATAATGGCATCTAGATGTTGAGCAAGACTTGTCATGATGATGCCTTTTTCATTATTTTCATTCCATTTTCCTATTCCTATGAGACTGAGTGCACCTCATCTAAGCACAAACCGAAGGAGAAGCAGAAGCAAAAGGAAAAGACAAATGTTGTCATCTCCAGTCTGTGGAGAGTTGAGTTGTGTGTAGAGGATATCCAGAAAGATTGAAACATTTTTTCAACCAACGTACCAAACTTTGTTTTAGGTGGCAGAAATAATGTTAATATAATTATTAATAGTGATTTGCAACCACTTAACATTTCATATAACTGAGCAGCACATGCTCTGCTTTGTGGTGGCGTATTTGAGAATATGATTATGCCTTTGTAATTATTGTCATTCCATTTTCTTATTCCTATGAGACTAAGTGCACCTCATATAAGCACAAACCAAAGGAGAAGCAGAAACAAAAGGAAAATAAAAATGTAGGCATCTCCAGTCTGTGGAGAGTTTAGTTGTGTGTAGAGGAGATCTAGAAAGGTTGAAACAATTTTTCAACCAACGTACCAAACTTTGTTTTAGGTGGCAGAATTAATGTTAATATAATTATTAATAGTGATTTTCAACCACTTAAAATTTCATATAACTGAGCAGAATAGGCTCTACTTTGTGGTGGCAGTGCAAGAAATATGGATAGGATAAGGCTGAACAAGCCCAACAAAAAACTCAAGTAATCATTTATGTGTTTACTACCCATTCTTCAACTCTCTTGATTTTTTCTTTTTTAAAAGACTGCAATGTATTCTTTTGGTAGTTCACTGTTACTAATTTTATTGTTGTTGGTGATGGTATTTTGTATTTTGCATCACGAAGGGGATGAAGGATATGATTGAGGAGAAGGCTTCATTGAACTAACACTTTTATTAAGTAGATATGGGCATAGAGAAGGAATCCTGAAATACAAGAAAGAAGGAGAGCATATGGATTCAAAGTAAGTATATAGGTAATAACTATTAGTTACATATATGATATTGTTGGAAAAAAGTTGTAACTTAATGCATGGACTAAGAGAATTTAAGGCTTATTGATGAACTAAGTCATGGACTTCAACTTGTAGTAGAGCTTGTAAGTATGTCTAACCCTTCATCGATCCAACCCTTCCAAGTTGTCTTCCCTATCTATCCTGCACAAAATCTATAGCAAGATGTTCTCTATATTTCAACTGAGGCGAGCAAGGGGATCGTTCAATCCATGATGGGAAAAGTCGAAGAAGGGAAAGAAAAAACTGCCTCTTTTTTCCAACATGTTGTTCATTTTATGAGTAAATAATTAATTATTGAATCTGAAACTTTATTGGATTTAATTTTAACGACTAATTTTATTTTTTTAACTTGCTAAAAAAAGAGGTTACGATGACGCATACTTGGAAATTCGTAGACGACAAGAGGACGAGGCCACAACGAGAAGATGAGGCGAAAGACAAGGCCGCAACAAGAATACTTCATGGAGGACGTAGATCAAATTCCCTGCGAACAAAAAAACAGAGCCATAAAATTAAAATTAGCAAAAACAAAAAAAAAATCACAAAAATAAAGATGACAGATGACAGAGATCTGATGCAGGGGCATTAGACACTAGCTAGCAATGTAGGAGGTTTTGTCCACATGTTGTGGCTAGGAGGGTTCGAAAACATTTGAATTGTAACAGCTAGGTGTCAATACCTCATCTGACTGTTTCATTTATATTAGTTAGAGTTTGTAGAAGTCGAATAGTTCAGTTCAGTCCATCTGTCATATTTCAGTTATTTGAATAAATTTTAATTAGGCCTTTGATTTTCTAAATGGTCCTCACCGAGGAACCGAAGAGACACATTGTAATGTATATAAATTGTATCCCTCGGATGTATTGAGGGAGAGAGAGAGAGAGAGAGATTTCTGCAGTAAAAATCTGTGTATCAAACAATCGCTTCCAGTTAAATGAATTTCAGTTCCCGTCGACTATCCAACTTTCTTGAATCGTTATTTGTGAGGAATTTGTTTAATTATGAGGTGATTGAACACTGTCTTGTATATAACTGTTGAATTGAGTCATTGTACAATCTTCACATTTTGTGTTCATTTTTTCCCTTGAATTGTTTGAACAATTGAAAACCCCACCCGCAGACAAGGTCTACGTATTGTTGTGGTCATTGAGCTCTGTCCCGTAGTAATGAAGGCTACACCTGAAAGAGGAATGGACTGTTTATTGGTAATTGAATCCTAAAACCAAGATCTGACCCTGAGTTAGAAAACAGGAGAACATAGGAAGAAAGGCGTTAACCTATGGTCAATCACTGTTCCAAAACCGCGAGTGGATTTGCAAAACCCGACTGCCCATATCACACCGCTTTTGCGGAGTAAGCGGTATTTTCTATTTGGGAGTGATTCCATTGAGTGTTCGACATGTGGCAAAGGCGGGACCCCTAAAAACGCTCTCATTGCGCGCCATCGCACATTAATGTTCGACATCGGAGCCCGCACAATATTGATGCATACCGTCGATCTGGAGGAAGGCCAACTGAACGGTGATCGCGTTTGGAAATAGCTTGAAGGATAACCAGGGTACGGTGCGTGTATTCAATTGGACCATTGATTATATATGTGGGCTCGAGGCCTAAGGTTTTTTGTTTAAAAAAAAAGCGTCGGGTATTAATATAAAGTTTCGAAGGGTTAAACCTTGGTTATAAGGTTTGGCGCTAATTCTATATTGGAGATATCGCGGAGTTATAAGGGCTGATATATATTTGGATTTTTCTAAAGTTTTTGAATGTGTTTATTTATCAATTTCTTTGAAATTGATAAATAAAACCAAAGAAGTTTTGGAAGACCACATGGAGGTGAACAGAGTTAAGCAGGAGCAATTTCTGATAGAGCGATAAGAAAAGACCAGCTCTCCTTAGGGGCTAACTTTCAATTTTGTTGCCGTCATTTGTGGTATCAAAGCTGTTGTTTTTAAGTTTTTTTTGCAAGGAACTGACATGGAAATCCGAGTTGGTAGAGGTGCTAGCAGAAGGAGACTTGTTGCCAACGTAGAGGTGTTGGGGATTTTGCAGAGGTTCCAGGCTAGAATGGATGCCATGGAGCAAAGACAGCCCATAGATCCTGAAGACATTAGTGAACCTAAAATAGAAGAAGCTGAATAAAATGTTGATATTCCTCCTGACTTGAAGCTCCTCAGAACTGTTCTGGGATCTGCAGTTAAGCCCAAGATTGAAGTATCAAATTTTGTAGGAGGATTGAATCTAGAGGAGCTGGTGGACTGGATTAACAAAATGAACAAGTGCTTCAACTATGAAGAAATAAGCGAAGATAAGAAGGTCAAGTTTGCAGTAACAAAGCTGAAGGGACATGCTGCACTCTGGTGGGATGGAGTGCAGGCAGAAAGGAGGAGAGTTGGAAAGCAGCCTATCAAATGCTGGACCAGAATGATGGCTAAATTAAAAGGTAAATTATTGCCTAGTGATTATCAACTAACATTGTTTAGGAAAATGCAGAACCTGAGACAGAGGTTGCTGACAGTAAAGGAATAGAGAGAGGAATTCTACAGAGTGAGCATAAGAGCTGGGCAATTTCGGGACACACCAGAGAAGACTGCTAGATATGTGAATGGTCTCAAGCTGGAGATCCAAGATGAGATTGGTCTTCTATCTCCTAATACAGTGGAAGAGGCCTACCAGATGGCCTTGAAAGCAGAGGAGAAACTCCTAAGTAAATAGTCTGCCAAGAAGAGGGTTACTTTCCGTGGAAAGGGAAGTCAGGGTGGTAGAGGAAAGCCTACTACACCCAGGGATGGAGCTAACAGTAGCTCACCTCAGAATGCATCTACAGAGGATGATTCAAGGGGTAGAAGGGGTTCTTACAGAGGAAAATGAAGAGGAGGCAGAGACAGAGGCAGAGGTAGAGAGTTGAGGTGCTATAGATGTCAGCAAGTGGGACATAAGCACTATGAGTGTCCAGAGAATGTGGGTGCTGGTCCAAGAAATGCTATTGTTGCCCAGGCTAGAGAAGAGGTAGAAATTGAATAAGAAATTCTACTAGAGAGGGGAGAGTCCTTGGTGGTTAATAAGGTCCTGTTGAAGCAAACCAAAGAGGTCACTGAGCCTGCACAAAGGAAGACTTTTTTTAGGAGCATATGCAAAGTCCAAGGGAAATGCTGCCAGCTAGTCATTGATAGTGGCAGCATAGACAATCTAGTTTCCACTAAGGTGATAGAGAAGTTGAAGCTGAATACAAGGGAGCATCCAACTCCCTACAAGGTGTCCTGGCTGCATAAAGGGCACCAGCTGGTTGTAAAAGACCAGTGTGAGATAGAGCTGCAAATGGGAAAATACAAAGATAAGGTCTTGTGTGATGTAATGCCCATGGACGTGTGTCATATACTGCTGGGTAGACCTTGGCACTTTGACAGAGCAGTAGTGCATGATGGCAAGAAGAACACTTACAAGTTCTTCAAATATGGGGTACACCATACATTGATACCCATGGAAGAAGGAGAGCCATCTAGCATAGTGATTGATCCAAAGACCTTGTTGCTGAGCGGGAAGGAATATCTGCAGCAGATAGAAGAAGAAGAGGTAATTTTTGCTTTATTTTGCAAACCTAAGGTAGTTCTTACTTCTACAAATATTTCTGATTTGCCAGTAGAAATCCAAGAGATGTTAGACAACTATTGTGACATTGTTGTGGATGATTTACCTGATGAGCTGCCACCTGTGAGAAAGATCAACCATCAGATATATTTTATCCCTGGTTCAAATCTGCCAAATAAGGAAGCCTACTAAATGACTCCCACAGAAAATGATGAAATCAGGAGACAATTACAGGAATTGGTGGACAAGGGACTGATCAGAGAAAGTTTGAGTCCATGTGCAGTACCAGCAGTATTGAGCCCAAAGAAAGATGGAGGCTGGAGAATGTGTACTGGTTCCAGAGTAATCAATAAGATCACAATCAGGTACAGATTCCCTTTTCCCAAAGTTGAGGATTTGATGGACTGTTTGAGTGGTGCTAAATATTTTTCAAAGATAGATTTGAAAAGTGGATACCATCAGATTAGAATAAGAGAGGGTGATGAGTGGAAAATTGCCTTTAAAACAAACGAAGGACTGTATGAATGGATGGTAATTCCTTTTGGGTTTTCAAATGCACCTAGCACTTTCATGAGACTTATGAATGAAGTATTGAAGGAATTCATTGGTAAATTTGTGATAGTGTATCTGGATGATATATTAGTTTTCAGCAGAACTAAAGAAGAAAATTTAAGGCATCTTAATCATGTCTTGAAAATGCTGCACCAAGAAAAAATATTGATAAACTTAAATAAATTCTCATTCATGAAAGAAGAGTTGGCGTATTTGGGCTTTTTTGTTTATGCAGAAGGATTGAAGATGGACCCAGAAAAGGTTAAGGCATTTGTGGAGTGGCCTTCACCCAAGAATGTTTTTGAGGTAAGAATTTCCATGGACTTGCCAGTTTTTACAGGAAATTCATAAGAAACTCCAGTAAGATTAATGCACCCATAATTGAGACAATAAAGAAGAGAAAACAACCATTTAAATGGATTGCTGAAGCAGAAGTAAACTTTAAACTTTTGAAGCAAAGGATAACTGAGAAGCATGTTTTGATCCTGCCTGATTTTACTAAACCATTTCAAGTAAAGTGTGATGCCAATGGAGAGGCCATTGGAGCTGTGTTGAGTCGGGATGATAGGCCTGTAGCCTATTTCATTGAAAATTTGAATGACACCAGAAGGAAGTATTTCTCTTATGAGAAGGAATTCTATGCAATTGTTCAGGCACTGAAAAAGTGGAGGCATTATTTGATGTCCAAGGAATTTGTATTATATTCTAAAAATCATGCTTTGCAGTATATTGTACAACAGCCCAAGTTGAATCAGAAGCATGCAAAATGGGTTGAGTATCTCTAAGGTTTTAACTTTGTTTTGAAACACATAAGTGGCCAAGCAAATAAAGTAGCTGATGCTTTGAGTAGGAGGCACATGCTTGTTCAAGAAACCAATTTTGAAGTTGCAGAATTTGATTTTCTCAAGGAATTATATAAAACAGATTCAGATTTTAAGGAATCATTTGAGGCATGTTGTAACCCTGTTCTAACAGATAGAAGCTAATGGCTGGATTATTTCTTGCAGGAGGACTTACTATTCAGAAGAAACCAACTATGTGTACCAAAATGTTCCATGAGAGAAAATTTGATCAAGGAGAAGCATAGTGGTGGACTTGCTGGACACTTTGGTACTGATAAAACTTATGAGCAGCTGAGTCACTTCTATTTCGGGCCCAAGATGAGAGCAGAAGTGGACAAGTTTGTGAAAAATTGCAAAATCTGTCAATATGCTAAAGGAAGGAGCCAGAATGCAGGATTGTACACTCCCTTGCCCATTCCAGACAGGCCTTGGGACATGGTGAGTATGGATTTTGTTCTAGGATTTCCCAAGACTCAGAGAGGGAATGATGCAGTCTTTGTTGTAGTGGTCAGATTCTCCAAAACGGCACATTTTATTCCATGTTATAAAACTAGTGATGCCACCCATGTTGCTAACTTGTTTTTCAAAGAAGTTGTTAGATTGCATGGGTTGCCCAAGAGCATTATTTCAGATAGAGACACCAGATTTTTGGGTCATTTTTGAAGGACACTGTGGAAAAGACTTGGTACCACACTGAGTTTCAGCTCAGCTTATCATCCTCAGACTGATGGACAAACTGAGGTAGTGAATATGAGTCTGGGAAATTTTTTGAGAAGTCTTGCAAGAGAGCATCCCAAGCAGTGGGACCATATTTTTCCCCAGGAAAAATATGCATATAATGACTCACCAAACAGAAGCATAGGGCAGAGCCCATTCCATATTATCTATGGAATGCACCCCAGGGGAATATCAGAGTTAAGAAATCTGGGAAGGGCAAAGATGAGAAGTGTTTATGGTAAAGAATTTGCTTCAGAGATCTAGGCCATACATGAACAAGTGAAACAGCAACTACAAGGCAGCAGCATCAAATACAAAGGTAGGGCAGACTTGAGTAGAAAAGAAGTTCATTTTGAAGTAGGAGATCTGGTTTTGGCACACTTTAGAAAGGAGAGATTCCCAAAGAAGCAGTATAACAAACTGAAGTTCAAAAAGATTGGGCCATGCAATATACTTAGAAAGTTTTCTGCAAATGCTTATGAGATTGAATTACCTCCTAATGTTGGAATATCTCCCATTTTTAATGTTGCATATTTGTACAAGTATGACGATGATGGTGCAGAATAAAGATCAGTAGACAAGGGACAGATTGAGTGGAAAGAGAAGCTACCTCCAGCGCAAACATTGCAACCAGAGAAGATATTGGACAAAAGAGTGTTCAGGAAGACCATAGGACAAGAGTAATTTCAGTACTTAATCAAATGGAAGGATAAGCCAGAGGAAGATGCCACTTGGATGACTGAAGGAATGTTGCAAAATATAGGCATATCAGTGGAAGAGCTCACGGATAGGAGCCCATGAAGAAAATTGCCCTCGGGAGTTTGATGCAGGGGCATTAGACACTAGCCAACAATGTAGGAGCTTTTGTCCACATGTTGTGGCTAGGAGGGTTCAAAAAAATTTGAATTGTAACAGCTAGGTGTCAATACCTCAACTGACTGTTTCATTTAGATTAGTTAGAGTTTGTAGAAGTCGAATAGTTCAGTTCAGTCCATCTTTCATATTTCAGTTATTTGAATAAATTTTAATTAGGGGCAGAAACGTGAACTTGGGTTACAATTTTTTGAGAATCGGGGGTTGAAATTTTTTTTGGCAATAGTTCGGCCGAACATTTTATAGAGTTCAGCCGAACTATGTAATAGTTCAGCCGAACTTGTTTTTAAAGTTCGTCCGAACTCGTGCTATAGGTGAATTTGTAAATTATTTGCAGAATAATCAAAGCCTTAAACTGATATTACTGACCCCTGTTCATGTGATGATGTATCAATATAAATTCAGAACAAAATTAAGTTGTAAATAATGAAGGCCGAGAGACTAATTTTGACAACTAGTACTACTTGAAATACAATGGATAACACTAGGCTAGAACGCGGTCTATCAATCTTAAAATACAGTGACTACAACTAAACTAGAATGCCATTAATCTTTTCTTGAAACAAAATGAACCGAGACTGAACTAGAGTGCTACTAATCTACTTAAAGTACAGTGAACGAAGTTAAACTAGAATGCCATTATCAAACTTGAAATGGAGTGACAGAGCTGAACTAAATGCAATCAACCTCTGGAGTGTTATAACTAAATTAACATGCAACTAGTCTATGGAATTCTACAGCCCATCTCGTTCAATATGAATGATATTTTGGAAGAGTTTGTAAAAACAAGTCTGGTTGTATTATTCAATGCAATTGAACATAAACATAAGATTTGAAAGAAAATACAACTAGGATCTAAGATACCACAACTGTTTCTTATTCATTGTTAATGATGTTTTGGAAGAGTTTGTAGGAGTAAGACCGGCTATGACACTTAGTGTAAACAAGCATAAATCATAAAATTCGAAAGGAAATGCAACTAAAATCTACAACACCACAGTTATGCCTTATCATCGTGATGATATTTTGGAAGAGTTTATAAGAGTAAGTCTAGCTGTGATGATTAATGTAAACAAGTATGAAACATAAACTTCGGAAACTTGCTTAAGCTAAAAATGAAAAAAATGAGACTAAAATACTTATCTAAACCGTATGAACAAAGCTGCTCAGGTAGTAGGGGCCCTCTACCACTGGAGTAGCATGCAAAATCTACTTCAAGATTGACTCAGCGCTTTCAATAAAATGATGCTTCTTTCATTAAAAGAGAAATTACTTCAAAACAGAGTGTTTTCAAACTTCTGAAATCTAGCAATCAAACACAAAATCTAACCTTGTCCCTCGGTTTCCCGAGCCATATTTATAACAAAATTACATAACTGTCTTGAGATAACCTAGGGATAATTGTCTTTCTAAATTAAAATCAAACTAGAACTCTGATGGTGGTCTCGTAATATGATTAAGGACATCTGGACTGTCCTTGTCCTATTAGGAGTCTATCTCCTAGTTTGAGTTCCCACGTGCATAACCACCTACAGAATTCCGTTCAAACTTCGTGGAGAGAAACAAATGATGAGGGAATGATGTGGAATACGACCATATGTGTTTTCCTCTGAGATGACACCTGGAACCTGCGTAGACATGAAGACAGCTGCAGAATCGGCAACTAGCTATAGAATGTCTGCATTCTGTAGCTAGATCTAGTTCAAAAAGTACTACAATGACAAAATCATAAAAACATAGCAAGTTAGTCATGATATACATTCTTAAAGAAATTTTAATTAATTCTATTGATCATTTGAGCCTGTAATTAATAATGGACAAAGGAAATGGAGTGGATTGTGGTGGAAGAAAGAACATCTTTGGAGCTCAACATACCCCCACTGCTAGGTTCTTGCATGTCCTCATGCAACTATTCCATGAACTCTGAGACCTCTGCAAGGACATCCAACCCTCTTCTTCTGCTTTGCCTGGCAGTCAAAGGCCGTATGGGCTTCCTTATGACTAACTTGAATCTCAAATTTGTGAGTGCCCTGGTTAAATTTTTATTTTTCTTCTTCAATTTTTCACTGGCCTTGTACAACTTTTGCATTTGTAGAGACAAAGTTGAATTCATATCAGTTTTCAGTTTAACCTGCTCTCTCAGAATTTCATTCTCATTTTTGATATGCCTGTTGAGTATTTCTAACTCATATTTATCTCTCCTTAGGATATCAACTACAGATTTTGGTGGACTAGGAGTTCTGTCTCTACTTTCTGAAGCTCTTTTCTCTAATGTCTCAACATAGTTGTAAATTTCTTGCTGTGCAGGGTCTATTTCAGGAGCTCCTTCATCAAAATCCTCCTCAGTAGGTGTTTCTTCATCCTCTATGTTTATGACTCTAGTTTGTTTAACCTTTGTTTTCTTTAGTATCCCTCTAAGTCTGTGGCTCCTTCTCGGTTGAGATGGCCCTTCTCCTTTCTCTCTGGAAAATTTTCTTATTATCCTCTCTTTCTTAAGTTGCTTCTTAATCTGAGTCAATTTCTCATAAATCATTTCTTCACTGCTTTCTTCTATTGTTTTACCAGTTTTAGTTTTGGAGGTTTTCCATCTTCTGCTTCTTTTTGTAGGTTTGTCTTCAGGTGGAGGTTCCTTGGGTTCCTCAAAGTGATTTCTCACTAAGAACTCTTCCCAATTATCTCCCATTTTGCTCAAATGATGTTCAATCAAAATTTTGACTAAACCATGGTGGTATAAGGTTGTTTCCAGAAATTGAATTCTCTTTTGAACACTTGAGGCCATTTTCTTTAAACTATGAAGCAAGAAAAAGGGAAATTTGAGTTCTTCTTCTAGGAAATGCATTATCAACCGAATATGATAGACATAGAAAGTACCATATCTTCCTTCACAAGTGATGAATTTTTGCAAGATAAGCAACATGTTCCTCCATTTGTTCTTTAGTGCAGAGCTAGGGATACCCTTTTTAAAAATGGAAACATCCATACCTAGTGACTTGAGTATCTGCTTCCATGCATTCTTGAACCACCTTTCTCCTTGTCTGGGAAATTCTGTTGCTTTTGCAATTGAGGCTTCTGTAATGGTGAATTTAATATCTCCTATCTCGATCTCAGCTCCATTGAAAGACCGTGCAAACGTTTTAGTCACCTCTTTGTGAAAACCACTGAATTTTTCAAAGAATTGCAACCACCCTGCTTGTTGTAACATTTCTCTGATTTGAGGATATCCTTCCAAGTACTTAGTTCCAACCGGTTCGGTCCTCACTATGAGACCCATAACTTCTCTTTCCAACCTTCAAATTGTTGCTCCTCTGTTCACGGTGACAATGGTTGTTACAGAGATGTTTTTGCCCCATAGATGTTTCCTCTGTTTTACAGACTGAAATGGTTAAGAGTTGGCTACGGGAAAGAATGATATGGAGTGATTACGGAATGAATATAATGAGGTGAGGATGATGTATATGAGTTGAAATATATCACGGAAGAAAAGACCACGGAGATATTTTGTAACGAATTCAAAATCATCATTAAATGCTTTGGCCTAGTGACGTGACTAATCCAATCACTTCAGCACTTTAACCGTTTAGATTTTTAAATGATGATCGGATATGGGATTTGAAATGGTGGAATAGAAGGAGTTTTATCCAAAGTTTCTATGGGAGGTTTGTTAGGCATGATCAACAAAATCAATTAAAACAACTTTTTGAATTATTCATAACTTAACTATACTAAAATTTTTCATGATATGTCATTATAATCAGAACTTTTACCTTTTCCTTTCCTCTGATTTTTGTGATCTTTATATGCTTTGTTCTCCCCTGAAAATCATTACTTTTTGAGTCTTCATAACTCCCTTGATTTTGCTTGTTGTCATGGATATGCAGGATCATTTTATTGTAGATCAAGTGATTACTGGACAGTGATTTCAGGATCTCTGGCTGCAGAATGTCTGTCTGGCTACAGAATGTCTGACTGGCTGCAGAATGTCTAACTGATTGCAGAATGTACCTGTAGAAGACTTGAAACATGAAATGGAATGGTTTGGAGCATGAATGGAATGTTGTATGGAATGAGTGAAGATGGATAATAAAATATGGTGTAATGGAATATGAATGAAGTGAATAATGGAGTGGAATGGATCACAACTTATGAAATGGAGTGAAGTATAAGAAGTGGCCTGCAATTCATGATATGTATTATTCAATTGCCGAAAGACATCAAACTTTAAAAATATGGAATGGAAATGGAGGTGGAAAATGAAATTAGAAATTAATGAAGTGTGTATGAATGAATGAAATGGAGGTATGGATGAATGCAATGAAATGCCATAAGTGAAATGGATACTTATGATTTTGTAACAGCTGGCAGAAAAATGGAGAATTTGAAAAGCTAAAGTGTCGGAAAGATTACGGTTTCACTCTACCTTTTAACGGTATAAACATGCTAATCGATGATTAGTTTTCATGTTTATACTTTATTTTTATTTTTATTTTTTTCAATAAAATGACTTCGGAAGAAAATTCAATTAAGTTGATGAAGAAAAATTCATGTTGGTAACTTCACATCCTTATTTTCACAGGAACTTCTTTGACAAGTTCTTCTCTTGATGACTTGTAATCCCCCATGACACACAATCTATGACCATTCACAAGAAAAGTGACCTCTTCTTCCTTTATTGTCTTGATTTTTATTTGCTCCATTGTCAAAAAATTTCACAATTTCATATGGCCCAAGCCAATGTGTTGGAATTTACCTTGAAAATATTTGAACACCAGATCAAACAAAACCCCGGTCACCTTCTTTAGACTTCTTTCCTTGATGTACTTGCTTATCATACATCTGATCCTTTCTTTCTTCAGACTATACTTGTTTTTGTTGCATCTTGTCCCAATCTCATCCAATTCATTAATGTTTGCTCCAATCTGCTTTTGTACCTCTATTAGATCAAGTCCTGGTGAGCCCTTGCATTTTGAAATTTTGAGATAAGAGACTCTATGGGAAACAAAAACTTGCTTTCCATAAACAATTTCATAAGAGTATGACCTATTGTGCTTCCTCCATGTGGTTCTATAGGCCCACGAAGGCTTGACTTCTTACCCAATCTCTTCTGTAAATGAAGCAGGTCTTTGTTAGGATCCCTTCAATGACCTTGTTAGTAGATTTCCACTTAAGCCATTTTCTTGTGGATGATAGGGAGTGATTTTACTGTGTACGATTTTGTACACCTCTCCATCATTTGTTCCACTAGCCTTGATGTGATTGAGCTCCTTGATCTATAACAATTTCCCTTGGGACACCAAAATGAGTAAAAATATCCTCAAAAAGAAAATTAACTACGGATGCTTGGTGGCAAAAAGTAATGACTTGGCCTCTACCCATTTGGTAACATAATTAAAAATTACAAATTAATATCTATGTTTCTTTTGTCTTGATGGAGGGCTAATAGGTCCTACAAAATCCAAAGCCACATTTTCAAAAAGGTTCGATATGTGCACAGTGTGTGTCTGAAGGAGAAGGTTTTACCCTACCCTTTGTGGCTTGTCACACCTTTTGACATGCTCTTTAGCATCTTTAAAAAGGATGGCCAATAGTATCTAAATGAAGGACCTTATAAGTTGTCCTCTTATCGACCAAAGTGTCTACAAGGTTCGTCATGACATGCTTTGAAGAATCTCAGGACATCTCATCTTCACGAACACATCTCCTAACGATAAAATTTGGACCTTTCTTGTACAACTCATTAATAACCCACATGAATATTTTGCACTATCGTGACAATTTTCTTTTATCTCTTGTTCATTATTGAAGGAAATTTTCCTGTGAGCTAAATAGTGTGACATCGTGAACAAGGAGTTTGGGTAGAAATTGTAAAAGATATTCATCAGGAAATTGATCTTCAGGCAGGTGTCATATTTGATGTTTTGGAGTCTAGATAGAAATCAACTCTTTTGTGTGTTTTGTTTACGGCCTATCTAGAATAGTAATATTGAATTCTTGTAAAAGCAATAACCACCTTATGACTAACATGGTAGTAATTGATTTGTTCATTAAATATCTAATTGCGGAGTGATCTGTTGTGAACAAAATTTTCATAGCACCATTATATAGTGTACGAATATGTGTTTATGGCATGAACAACATTTAAAAACTCTTTTCGATTTACGGTATAATTCGCTACGAAGGAAGTCAAATTTTCTTTGGTATGGTAGATGGCATAAGAATCGAGTCTTTTTTGTCCAATCTTTGCTCCTAGGTATGTCTTCGAAACATCTGTTGAAATGTGAAAGAGTAGCTTCAGAGTTGGGTCCCCTTAAAATAGGTGCTTCGAAATTTTTGTTTTTCGAGGTCTCAAAGGCTAACACAGCGATGCAGGGACTCATTTGAATTCACAATCTTTGGTAAGTAATTTTGAAGAGTGGAGATGCTATCTTGGTGAATTTTCTATAAATCTTATCACCTTTAAAACCTAGAAAACTCCTAACATCTTTTTGACAACTTGGAATAGACTAAGTTGAAGTGACTTCAACTTTTGACTCATCTGACTCTAATCCCATCCACACAGGCCTGATGTCCTAAAAAAATTCCTTCAGTCAAACATCTTAAACACTTCTCATGACTAAGTGAAATAATAAAGCGCTACATCTTTTAAGAAGCTTTTTTCCAAGTTTGCTAAGGTTTCTTCAAATGTGTTTCCATAAGCATGAAATCCTTGATATCTACCTCTTTACACAATCATGTATTAGATCCAAAAGATCCTAATACTTCCCTTTGAAATATTGCGAGTGCATTTGCATAATCCAAATGGCAATGCCTAGGGTAAGCATAGGTACCCAAAGGACGGTAAATGTGGTTTTGTCATGATCCTCAAGTGCTACTTGGGTCTGATTATAACCACTACACCCATACAGAAATAGGGAAGTATTTTTTTGCCATTGGAGTATCCTTTGATCTATGAAAGGTGAGGAAAATGATCTTCAAAAGTAACTTTTGTTTAATTCTCTTGTGGTCAATACATACCCTCCATGTACCATTTTTTCTTTGGCACAATACCAAGAGAAACAGCAGCTATACGAAATAGGATAGATAAAGTTGAAATTCAACAATTTTACGCAATTCTTCTTTAACAATCTCCTAAGTTTGGATTCATCCGTCTTTGAGGTTGTCACAGTTGGTTTACAATTTTTACTCTATGTAGATATGATGAGTGCAAGTCTTGGGGGCTTATCCCTTTCATGTACGTGTACTCCCATGCATATGAGAAAGAATGTCTCTTTGTAAGATCTTGACTAGCTCTTCTTGTTGAGATTTTTCTAGGTTCTTGTTTATGTTTAAGTTTTGCAGAAATATCTCAGTGCTGTAAATTTTGTAAATTTATCCATGGAATAAAGAAACGTTTGTCTTGATGACAAAAAAACTCAATGTTGGATTCTTCTTTAAATTGTTCATGTTTGTGTATTCCGAAGAGAGTTCAAGTTTTCTAAAGTATTCATAATTTGACTATCTTCACTAATTTGAAATTGTGAAGAAGGTTTATGGTCTTCTTAATCACTCTATCCATTGAGTATCATCTAAATGTACATTTCCTTCTTGGAGGGATACAAAGTGAATTTTTAGTTGAACTACCATCGGAGATGTGCATATCACCGGATCTACAACTATTGAAGAAAACGTCAACTATAGCTAGCAAGGTCTTCCTAATATAATAGGATGCCCTCCTAGTTATTCTTAGGAGTTGGGATCATAAGAAAATCATGAGTTACTCTGAAATCTAGGGACAACGGAATGTCTTATATTACCCCATCGGGTTTGATCACGGATCTATACACTATTGTAATAATGTGGGTGTAAAAGGAATTAGGGAAGTTTCAGTTTATCCATGATTGTCTACTCATGATATTGATTGCGCTCTAAATCAATGAGTGTGTTTTGAATCTCAATTCCATTGATGTAAATTTTAACAGCTGAGTTTCACAAATTCTGAATACTTTGGGAATAGCAATCTTGCCCATCACTGCAATATGCACTATTTTTCCTGCAGTTGAATTTATATTTTGTCTCTTTCTTAATTCTTTTTCTTGTTTTCTTCATACTCAACTCCTTTATTGTTTTGGCTAAAATTGGAATTTCCTTGATGGCTTGTAATAATGGAATTTTAATGCAAACATTTCTCAACTCATCTAGGAAATCATAATTAGGCGCCATGATTTGTTTTTCTACACCTCTATCAATTTGTAGTCTTTCCGGAAAGGGAGGTATAGAAGTAGATGTAGATGGTTGCTCTAATACAGGAGTTGAATTTATTGGATCTTTTTGCTTTAATTTTTCAGTGTTTGGGTCTTGAAAGGATGTGTCTTCCTCAAGACTTTTATTCACCCGTAGAGAGTCTTCCTTAGAGTTATCTTGTTCTTGTATGATCACAGAAGGTTTCCTCTTTTCAAGTATTCTCCCAGACCTAAGTTGGACATCACTAAAGTCTAGAGGAGTAATTAAATAAGTTGGAAACTGTTGGCCTTCTATCATGTATGTGTTCTGAGGATTTTTATTATTGGGGTTTGGTATGGGTTGAGCAGGCAATTGATTTGATTTTTGAGGGAATGGTAATGAAAGTGGTTGATTTTGATGTGGTTGGTTATGATGATGTTGTTGAGGATTTTGTTGAAAATTTTGTTGAAGATTTTGAGGAAAATTTTGTTGAGGATTTTGAGGATAAAAATGTGGATATGGTGGATAGGATGGTGGATACTGATAATATGGGGAGTATCTTCCATAGGGACTTTGTGATCCTTGTGCCCAAGCTGGAGATTGATTTTGAAATTGAGGCCAAGGTTGCTGCCAAGAATTCCAAGGTGGAGGTTGATTATACATTTGATCATGGAATCCTTGTGTTTGAGGTCCCTGCCAAGGTCTTCTAGATACAAAATTGAGAGACTCTGTGGAATATGTAGGAGTTTCCTCCTGAAAGACAGCCTTGAGACTAGGAAGAGAAGGAAAATTCTTGGTCTCATGTTTCTCAGAACAAATGACACAGGTTTCTACAACTTTTACATCCAAAGGACACTCTCTCAAGGCATGTTTCTTTCTACATTTGGGACAAAAGATTGCCAAGGCATCAAATTCAGCCTTCTGCTTGTTTTGTATCTTAAGGGTGTCTATTTTTTCACTAAGACTCCCTAAGATGTCGGATTTAAAATCATCAAGCATGTGTCCTATTTCTGATCTACTTACTGTCCCAGAAGCAGAATTACTTGCCCTTGCAAGAGCAGGATCTCTTGGACCTTTGACAGTTTTAGATTTCCCTCTTGAAAGGTTGATACATAACTCAGATATTTCAGGTAATGTGAGTTGTGATATATCCCCTTTTCCCATCATGTTAAGGACATCCAACCATTCATCCCTAATTGTTTTCAACAAAAGAGCTTTTAAGGTGTCTTGATCTAGGTTTTCCATTTTTTCCCTTTTTATGTTGTAATTAAATCTCTCCAACAAATCTTCCAAATTTTCATCTTCTTTTTGTAACATCTTGAACACTTCTTCCTTATGATTAACCGGCATAAAATAATCCAAATACCTCTCTAGAAATGCTTGTTTCATGTCTTCCCATGTTCTAATAGAACTGTTGATCAGACTCATAAACCACTTCAATGTTGCTCCTTTCAAGGTTGAAGGGAATAATTTCAGTTTTTGAGCATCTTGTAAGTAGTCATAAGTTCTACACAAAACTTCGAATTCAAATAAGAAAGTTTCAGGATCTTCAGTTTTAAGTCCATAGAAGTTTGGAAGTACAGAGGGTGAAATGTTTTTCATGGTTGTATTGGTTTCTTCATCGATTATAGGGAACCCAAAAGAGCTTCCTATTTCTCTTCTACCTCTTCCTCCATCTGCACCTCTACCTCCTTCTCCTCTACCTCTACCTCTACCTCCAAATAGTGTGTGTTCTCCATTGAAGACTCCTCCTCCTCCTTCTTCTGCCATAGTTGACTCTCCTGTGGAAGTAGAAAGGTTTGTGTCCCTAACAGGAGTTTTTAGATCTTCTTCTATGGCAGGTTCAGTGGATGAAGTGGAAGGTTTCTCTAATGGAATAGTTGACCTTAGATCTTCTAGAAGTCCAGGATCAGGAGAGGATGGAATATGGGTATGAGTTGAAGGTGTACTAGCTCTGGATCTAGATGAAACAAGTGGTGTTCTAGAAATCAAACTTATGCCTCTGCTGCTTATGAATCTTCCCCTTGAATCTCTCTCCCTACGCATATAATTGTTTTTGGATGCTAAGAAACAAAGGTTACCTAGTTTTCACTTCCCCGGCAATGGCACCAAAATGTTTGGTCTCAATCTAGTCTCCTAAATTGAGCTCATTTAATTGTCAACCGGGGTTGGTAAACTGCTGAAGTGAAGTGTACTGTATGTACCTAGGTGTTTGTTTCTTAATGCGTTGTGTGTAGTGTTTTATGATGTTTTTGGTCTTTTGTGATGATTTATGATGTTTTTGGTCTTTTGGTAGTTTTATGTTCACAAGGAAAATGACTAGAAAGCTAGTGGAAGGAAGCTAATGATTAAAAACAGAGTGAAGCCTAGTTGGTTGATGACAAATGACAAATTCAATTGCAGATATTGAAACATAATCAAATCTAAACTATGACTAAGCAAAAACAAAGCTTGATAATGACTTTTAAGCAAATGATTCAAAACATAAACTCAACTTGTCAAATTCTTTCATCAAAGGTGTTTTGAGAGAGAGCTTGAGACATGGTCAGCTAAGCATGCAAATTCTCCTAACTAAAAAGTTAAACAACTAACTTATAATGATGCAAAATGTTATTCCATGATTAGAGATTTGTTGAAGCATATTTGGAGTAAAACATTGATACCATCATAAGATCTCTACTTTAAGACTAGTTCCTAACTCTATTCTGCAACTTAGTTTGATAACATTACACTTCACTCAAAGGTTATAGATTTTTAAAAATAGTCTTTTGAGGAAATGTTTGTTCGTGAGATGATAAGGAAGTTGCAGAAGTACTTTAGGCCTTAAAATGATATTGTCTTCTATTCATGTGGTTATGAAACAATTATAGATTTTAGAACAAGAAGAGGTTTGTAAATAATGAAGGCTGTTTTGTTAAGTTTAACAACTGAAGTAATCTAATATGCAGTGAATGACAACTGAATGTGGAGTGCAAATGCAATGAGTTAAGTTAAAACTGAACTTAAGATGTCATTAATCTAAAATAGTGCTGAACTAACAAGTCATTATCAAACTTGAAACAAAATAATTGAGCATGAGTTAAGTGCAATTTAAACTCCGGAGTATCCTAACTAAGCTATCATGCATTATTCTATGGAATTATACAGTCTGTTTTTCCATCATGATTGGTATTTTGGAAGAGTTTCTTAGAACAATCCTAACTGTACAATTCAGTGCAAATGCAAACATAAAGACTGAAAGCAATGAAAAACTAAGATATCATAGCTATCTCCTACCCATCATTATGATATTTTGGAAAAGCGTTTAAGAGCAAGAACATCTATGGTACTTAGTGAAAACACACAACTAAAACGTTCAAGATCACAATCATGCTTAAGACATTATAAGGATTTTTTTGGAAGAGTTTCTTCTTTTGGAAGAGTACTTAGCATAAGTATAACTGTGATGGTGAACAAAAGAGATTGCAATTAAATCCTACAACACTATAGCCATTTCCCATTCATTATCATGATCTTTTGGAAGAGCTTCTTCTTTTGGAAGAGTTTTTAGAACGAGTATAACTATAGTAGCTAATGAAAGCAACTACGAATTCAATTTCAAAAATGTAAAGGCAGCTAGGATACTTATCTAAATTACGCAAATAAAACCGTGTAGGAGGCAGGGGCCCTCTACCACCAGACGGAATCTAACTCCAAATCAAATCAACGCTTTCAAAACAATACTGTCTACTTCATTAAAGGAGAAATAACTTGAACAGAGCAATCTGCGTCTTCAAAAATGTAGCACAAAATCTAAGCAAAATCTAGAACAAAATCTAGCCTAGCTCTCGGTTTCCCAAGTGTTTATATAGCAAATGTACATAACAAGACTTGCAACAATTCCAGGATCATTGTCTTTCCTTATCGAAATCACATTAGGACTCTTGAAGTGGAAACATAAAAAGGAAAAGGACATCTGGACTAAGACAGTCCTATTAGAAGTCTGCCTTCCTAAATGTGTTCCCACGTACCAAAACCATATCCAGAGTTCTGTTTTTCCTTCATGGTGAGCAACGAACAATGTAGACATGACGTCGAATATACCCATATGCAGTTTTTATTGAGAGGCCACCTGGAACATGCCTAAACGTGAAGACAACTGCAGAATTGCCGGTTAGCTACGGAATGTCTGCATTCTGCAGCTAGTTCCGGTCAAAATGCATTACAATGACAAAAATCACAAAACTTAGCAAGTCAGTCATGTTAATCATTCTAAAAGTAATTTTAACTAAATTCATTGATCAATTGGGTCTAGGATAGCAGTGGACAAAGGAAAATGAGGTAAAGTATGTTTGGTCTCAACCTAGTCTCCTAAATTGAGTTCATTTAATTGTCAACTAGGGTTGGTAAACTGCTGAAGTGAAGTGTACTGTATGTACCTAGGTGTTTGTTTCTTAATGCGTTGTGTTTAGTGTTTTATGATGTTTTTGGTCTTTTGGTAGTTTTATGTTCACGAGGAAAATGACTAGAAAGCTAGTGGAAGGAAGCTAATGATTAAAAACAGAGTGAAGCCTAATTGGTTGATGACAAATGACAAATGAAATTGCAGATATTGAAACAGAATCAAATCCAAATTATGACTAAGAAAAAACAAAGCTTGATAATGACTTTAAGGAAATGAATCAAAACACAAACTTAACTTGTCCAATTCTTTTATCAAAGGTATTTTGGGAGAGTTTGAGAAATGGTCAGCTAAGTATACAAATTCTCCTAATCTAAACAATTAAATCATCGGCTTATAATGAGACAATATTTTATCCATGATTAAAGATTTGTAGAAACATATTTGGAGAAAAATATTGTTGACATCATAAGATCTTCTACTCTAAGACTAGTTCCTAACTCTATTCTGCAACTTAGTTTGATACCACTACACTTCACTCAAGGTTATAGATTTTTAAAATAGTCTTTTGAGGAAATGTTTGTTTGTGAGATGATAAGGAAGTTGCAAAAGTACTTCAGACCTTGAAATGATACTGTCTTATGTTCATATGGTTATGAATCAATTATAGATTTGGAACAAGAAGAGGTTTGTAAATAATGAAGGCTGTTTTGTTAAGTTAACAACTGAAGTAATCTAATATGCAGTGGATGATAACTAAATGTGGAGTGCAAATGCAATGAGTTAAGCTAAAACTGAACTTAAGATATCACTAGTCTAAAACAGTGCTGAACTAGTAAGTCATTATCAAACTCAAAACAAAATAACAGAGCATGAGTTGAATGCAATTAGACTCCGGAGTATCCTAACTAGGCTATCATGCATTATTCTATGGAATTATACAGTCTGTTTGTCCATCATGATTGGTATTTTGGAAGAGTTTCTTAGAACAATCCTAACTGTACAATTCAGTGCAAATGAAAACATAAAGACTGAAAGCAATGAAAAACTAAGATATCATAGCTATCTCCTACCCATCATTATGATATTTTGGAAAAGCGTTTTAAGAGCAAGAACAACTATGGTACTTAGTACAAACACACAACTGAAACGTTCAGGATCACAATCATGCTTAAGACATCATAAGGATTTTTTGGAAGAGTTTCTTCTTTTGGAAGAGTACTTAGCATAAGTATAACTATGATGGTGAAAAAAAGACATTACAATTAAATCCTACAACACTATAGTCATTTCCCATTCATTATCATGATCTTTTGGAAGAGCTTCTTCTTTTGGAAGAGTTTTTAGAATGAGTATAACTATAGTAGCTAATGAAAACAACTACGAATTCAACTTCAAAAACGTAAAGGCAGCTAGGATACTTATCTAAATTACGCAAATAAAACCGTGTAGGAGGCAGGGGCCCTCTACCACCAGACGGAATCTAACTCCAAATCAAATCAACGCTTTCAAAACAATATTGTCTGCTTCATTAAAAGAGAAATAACTTGAACAGAGCAATCTGCGTCTTAAAAAATGTAGCACAGAATCTAAGCAAAATCTAGAGCAAAATCTAGCCTAGCTCTCGGTTTCCTAAGTGTTTATATAACAAATGTACATAACAAGACTTGCAACAATTCCAAGATCATTGTCTTTCCTTATCGAAATCACATTAGGACTCTTGAAGTGGCAACGTAAAAAGGAAAATGACATCTGGACTAAGACAGTCCTATTAGAAGTCTGCCTTCCTAAATGTGTTCCCACGTACCAAAACCATATCCAGAATTCGGTTTTTCCTTCATGGTGAGCAACGAACAATGTCGACATGACGTGGAATATACCCATATGCGGTTTTTCTTGAGAGGCCACCTGGAACATGCCTAAACATGAAGACAACTGCAGAATTTCCGGTTAGCTACGGAATGTCTGCATTCTGCAGCGAATTCTGGTCAAAATGCATTACAATGACAAAAATCACAAAGCTTAGCAAGTCAGTCATGTTAATCATTCTAAAAGTAATTTTAACTAAATTCATTGATCAATTAGGTCTAGGATAGTAATGGAAAAAGGAAAATGAGGTAAATTAAGATGACAGAAAGCACAATCTTGAGGCTCAACATACCCCCACTGCTAACTTCTTGCATGTCCTCATGCAACTTATTCCATAAACTCAGAGGCTTCTGCAAGAACATCTAATCCTATCCTTCTCCTTTGCCTCGAAGCTAAAGATCTTCTGGGTTTTCTGATGACAAGTTTGAACCTTAAGTTGGTAAGTGCCCTGATTAGCTTCTTGTTCCTCTTTTTCAACTTTTCATTAGCCTTTTCCACTTTGTTTATATGTAGAGATAAGGTTGAGTTCATATCGGTTTTGAGTTTGACTTGTTCCTTCAGAATGTCATTCTCATTTTTGATGTGTCTATTAAGTATTTCCAGCTCATACCTATCCCTCCTTAACACATCTATTTCGGACAGTGGAGGAATAGGGGTCCTCTCTCTACTCTCTGAAGCTTTCCTTTCCAAAGTTTCAACATAGTCATAGACTTCTTGCTGAGCAGGGTCAATTTCAGGGGTTCCTTCATTAAAGTCCTCTTCAACATCTTCTTCAATGGATGTTTCCTCATCTTCTATATTTATCACCCCTGTTTGTTTGATTTGAGTTTTCCTTAATTTCCCCTTTATTCTATGGCTTCTTCTTGGCTGGGAAGATCCCTCTCCTTTCTCTGTGGCAGATTTCCTGATTACCTTCTCTTTCTTAAGTTGTCTCTTGATTTGAGTCAACTTCTCTGAGATGATTTCCTCACTACTTTCCTGGACTGTTTTGTCAATTTCAATTTTAGAAGCTCTCCATTTTCTGCTTCTCCTTGTAGGTTGTTGTTCAGGTGAGGGCTCTTTTGGCTCTTCAAAATGATTTCTTATCAAGAAATTATCCCAAGTATCATTTGTTTTGGCTAAATGGTGTTCAATTAAAATCTTCACCAAGCCATGATGGTATAGAGTTGTCTCTAAGAATTGAACCCTTCTTTGAACACAGGAAGCCATCTTTTTCAAACTTTGAAGCAAGAAATAGGGTAGGTTTAAGTCTTCCCCCAGAAAATGCATTATCAGTCTAATGTGGTAAACATAAAATGTGCCATATCTACCCTCACATGTAATAATTTTTCGCAGAATAAGCAGTATGTTTCTCCATTTATTTCTCAATGCAGAACTTGGAATTCCCTTCTTAAACACAGTGATATCCATACCTGGTGATTTTAGAATTTTCTTCCAGGATTCATTATGGAATTCTCTATTTTTGAACCATATCTCTCCATTTCTAAGCAATCCCGTAGCTTTTGCAATGAAAACTTCAGTGATAGTGAATTTAACATCCCCCACTTCAACTTCAACTCCTTGAAATGACCTTGCAAATGTTTTAGTGACTTCTTTGTGGAAGCCATTAAATTTCTCAAGAAATTGTAGCCATCCTACCTGTTGCAACATTTCTTTACATTGAGGGTATCCTTCCAAGTATTTTGTACCCATTGGTTCGGTTCTTACAATAAGACCCATAATTGCTTCTTCAATGTTCAAATCAATACTATTTCTACCCACGGAAACAATAACTTTCACCTTCGAGTTGATATGCCTCTAATTCTTGGTGATAATGGCTTCAAACTTCGGACTGATATGCCTCTGGTTGACAGTGACAAATGGCTTCAAATTCTATACTGATATATCTCTGTCTCTCGGTGATAAATGGCTTCAAATTCCATGCTGCTATACCTCTGCGTTTACAGTGATAATGCTCAATCTCTTCTCACGGTGATAGTGCTTTGATATTCAAACTGATATACCCTTTGCTTTGCTCACGGTGATAAGGATATCTCTGTTTTGTGGAATGAAGGGCCAGCTACAGAATGGAGTGATGGAAGTAGTTACAGAATGAGGTAATGGAGTGAGGTGGAGAAAACAAATTAATGAATTAAAAGACGGTGGATATTTTTACAACGGAAAAGAAAATCATCATTGAATGATTTGGTTGGGTGACGTGAGGAATTCAAACACTGCAGCCTTTTTAACGGCTTAAATGATTTCGGGTATAGAATTTGAAATGAGAGATTTTAATCCAAAGTTTGTGGAGGGTATTTTGGACATGATCAATAAAAATAATCAAAATAACCTTTTCGAATGATTCATAACTAAAACTATGCTAAACTTTATGAAATTCCATTATAATTAAAAATTGTTACCTCTACTTTCATTTACTTTTTGTGGTCTTTGTCTTCTTTTTTCTCCTTTGGAAGAGTCTTCATAATCTTTCCTTATTCTTCTTATTCATGGATACACTGGATCATTTTGTTGCAATTCAAATGTCTGCTCATTGGTGCCTTCAGGATTTGTAGCTGCGGAATGACTGTGTGGCTGCGGAAATTCTGATCAGCTGCAGAATGTCTATTAAGCTGCATAATGTACCTGTAGAGTATTTCAATCATGGAATGGAGTGGTTTGGGATATAAGTGAAATGTTATATGGCATGAATGAAGATGGATGATGAGTTATGATATGTATGAAGTGGATGATGAAATGGAATGGATTCAGTTTATGAAATGGAGTGGAAGAACATAAGAACTTCCCTGCAATCCATGACATTTTGTTATTCATTTGCAGCAAGACATCACACTTTGAATTTTGACATGGAAATGAGGTGGATGGAGTATGGAATGAGATGGATGATATATGGAATGAAATGAAATGAAATGGATCATAAGTACAATGGATCTGAACTTATGATTTTGTAATAGCTGCTTGCAAAAACAAAATGGGAAAAGTTAGGGTGTCAAAAAAACTCTGATTTTCACCCTTTCTTTTCTATATAAACATGCCAATCAATGATTGGTTTTCATGTTTATACCTTTATTTATTTTATTTATTTTATTTTTTTATTTTATTTATTTTTTATTTATTTACTTTTTTCAAAAGAAATGCTTCAGAAAATTTAATCAAGTTGATGAAGAAGAGAGATTCTTCTTCATTAACTTCACATCACTGCTTTCTTGGAACTTCTTGACAAATTCTTCTCTTGAGAGTGGTTTGTGATACAGCTTCAATCTATGACCATTCACAAGAAAAGTGACCTCTTCTTCATCTATTGTCCTGATTTTTACTGCTCCATTGTCAAAATTTTCAACAATTTCATATGGCCCAAGCCAATGTGTTTGAAATTTACCTTGAAAATCCTTGAATTTTGAATCAAACAAGAGAGCCCAGTCACCTTCTTTGAATTTCTTCTCTTTGATGTACTTGTCATGCCATCTGGTCCTTTGTTGTTGGACTAGACTTGTTTTTTGAACTGCATCTTGTCTGATCTCATCCAATTCATTAATCTGCTCCAGTCTATGCTTTTGTGCCTCCGTTAAATCAAGTCCTAGCTGAACTGCCATTTTGAAAGTTTGAATCTGGAACTCTATGGGAAAAAAAACTTGCTTTCCATAAACAAGTTCATAAGGAGTATGACCTGTTGTGTTTCTCCATGTAGTTCTATAGGCCCACAAGGCTTCAGGAAGCCTATCTACCCAATCTCTTCTATGTAAATGAACGGTCTTTGTTAGGATTCCTTCAATGACCTTATTAGTAGATTCCACTTGACCATTTGCTTGTGGATGATAAGGAGTAGATTTTCTATGCCTGATTTTGTACCTCTCCATCATTTGATCCACTAGCCTTGATGTAAATTGAGCTCCTTGATCTGTAACAATTTCCCTTGGGACACCAAAACGAGTAAAAATATCCTGGAAGCCTATCCACCCAATCTTTTCTATGTAAATGGACAGTCTTTGTTAAGATCCCTTCAATAACTTTATTGGTAGACTCCACTTGACCATTTTCTTATGGATGATAGGGAGTAGATTTTCTATGCCTGATTCTGTACCTCTCCATCATTTTCTCCACTAGCCTTGATGTAAATTGAGCTCCTTGATCTGTAACAATTTCCCTTGGGACACCAAAACGAGTAAAAATATCCTCAAAAAGAAAAGTAACTACAGATGCTTTATTAGCAACAAGCAATGGCTTGGCTTCTACCCATTTAGTAACATAATCAGTGCAAACTAATATATACCTCTTTTGTCTTAATGGAGGACTAATAGGTCCTACAAAATCCAAAGCCCATTTTTCAAAAGGTTCAATATGTACCTGAGGTTGTAATGGCATTTCACCTGAAGGAGAAGGTTTCCCTACTCTTTGGCAACTGTCACACCTTTTGACATACTCTTTAGCATATTTGAACAAGGATGGCCAATAATATCCTAAATTAAGGATCTTATAGGTTGTCCTCTTATCAGCAAAGTGTCCGCCACAAGGTTCATCATGACATGCTTTGAGAATCTTAGGCATCTCATCTTCACGAACACACCTTCTAATGATTAAATCTGGACCTGTCTTGTACAACTCATTAGCAACCCATGAATATTTTGCACTATCATGAATGATTTTTATTTTATCCCTTGCATTCATTATTGAAGGAAATTTTCCTGAAACTAAATAATTAGCAATATCAGCAAACCATGGAGTGTGAGTAGAAATTGCAAAAAGATATTCATCAGGAAATTGATCTTCAACCGGAGTGTCATCTTTGATGTTTTGGAGTCTAGATAGGAAATCAGCTACTGTGTTTTGTTTTCCAGGCCTATCTAGAATGGTAATGTTGAATTCTTGTAAGAGCAATAACCATCTTATGACTCTACCATTAGTAATTGATTTTTTCATTAAGTATCTAATTGCAGAATGATCAGTGTGAACAAAAGTTTCATAGCCTATTATATAGTGTCTGAATTTGTTTATGGCATGAACAACAGCTAAAAACTCTTTTTCAGTTATAGTATAGTTTAACTCTGCAGGAGTCAAATTTTTACTGGTATAGTAGATGGCATAAGGAATCAGGTCTTTTTGTCCCAATACTGCTCCTAGAGCTGTATCAGAAGCATCTATTGAGATATGAAAAGGTAACTTCCAGTTAGGTCCCCTTAAAATAGGTGCTTCAGAAATTTTTGTTTTCAGGGTTTCAAAGGCTAACTGGCAATCAGAATTCCATTTGAATTCACAATCTTTGGTAAGTAATTTGAAGAGTGGAGATGCTATCTTGGTGAAGTTTTCTATAAATCTCCGATAATATCCTGTAAATCCTAGAAAACTTCTAACATCTCTTTGACAACTTGGAATAGATAGGTTAGAGATGACTTCAACTTTTGACTCATCAACTCTAATCCCATCCCCTGAAATGTGATGCCCTAAAACAATCCCTTCAGTAAACATCATAAAACATTTTTCATGACTAAGTGAAAGATTTGCTTCTTGACATCTCTTTAAAACTTTTTCCAAGTTTTCTAAATCTTCTTCAAATGTATTTCCATAAACTGTGAAATCATCCATGTATACTTCTACACAATCATGTATTAGATCTGAAAAAATTCCTAATACTGCCCTTTGGAATGTTGCAGGTGCATTGCATAATCCAAATGGCAATACTCGGTAAGCATAGGTACCCCAAGGACAAGTAAATGTGGTTTTGTCTTGATTTTCAAGTGCTACTTGGATTTGATTGTAACCACTAAACCCATCTAAGAATGAGAAGTACTTCTTGCCAACTAATGTATCTAACACTTGATCTATGAAAGGTAAGGGAAAATGGTCTTTAAGAGTAGCTTTGTTTAGTTCTCGGTAATCAACACATACCCTCCATTTACCATTTTTCTTTGGCACAATTACCAAAGGAGAAACCCACTGACTATCTAAAATGGGATAGATGAAATTGACATTTAACAATTTTTGCAATTCTTCTTTAACAATTTCCCTAAGATTTGGATTCATCCGTCTTTGAGGTTGTCTGATTGGTTTGCAATTTTCCTCTATATAGATGTGATGAGTGCAAGTCTTGGGGCTTATCCCTTTCATGTCAGTGTATTCCCATGCATATGCAGAATAATGTCTCTGTAATACTTTGACTAACTCTTCTTGTTGAGATTTTTCTAGGTTCTTGTTTATGTTCAAAGTTTTGCCTGGAAAAATCTCACTTGTAGAGCTGCCAAATTTATCCATAGAATGAAGAGACATCTGCCTTGATGAAAAAAACTCAATATTGGATCCCTCTTGAAATGATTCATGTTTGTGTTCTGGAGAGGATTCAAAGTTTTCTAGAGTATTCAGAATTTGATTATCTTCACTAATTTCTGAAATTGTGAAGAGTGGTTGTAAATCTTCTTCATCCTCTATCCATTGAGTGTCATCTAGATCCGTAATTGTCCTAGCTGGAGGATATAAAGTGAATTTCTTAGTTGAACTACCATCAGAAATATACATATCACCGGACCTAAAACTAATAAAAGCATCAGCTGTAGCCAACCAAGGTCTTCCTAATATAACATGATGGCCTCCTAGATTATTCTTAGGAGTTAGGATCATGAAATCCACAGGGTATTCCCAAGAATCTAGGGACACTGGAATGTCTTCTATTACCCCATCTGGTTTGATCACAGATCTGTCTGCTAATTGTAATAGTGTGGGTGTAAAGAGAAGATTAGGAAGTTTCAATTTATCCATGATTTGTCTACTCATGATATTGATTGCTGCTCCTAAATCAATGAGTGTGTTTTGGATTTCAATTCCATTGATGTGAATTTTGACAACTGGATTTCCTGGGTCAAGATACTTTGGAATAGAAATCTTTCCCATCATAATGTCTGCTATTTGTCCTACTAGTTGAATTTTCTTTGTTTCTCTTATTCTTTTTCTTGTTGTCTTCATACTCAACTCCTTTATTGTTTTGGCTAAAATTGGAATTTCCTTGATGGCTTGTAATAATGGAATTTTAATGCAAACATTTCTCAACTCATCTAGGAAATCATAATTAGGCACCATGATTTGTTTTTCTACACCTCTATCAATTTGTAGTCTTTCTGGAAAGGGAGGTATAGAAGTAGATGTAGATGGTTGCTCTAATACAGGAGTTGAATTTATTGGATCTTTTTGCTTTAATTTTTCAGTGTTTGGGTCTTGAAAGGATGTGTCTTCCTCAAGACTTTTATTCACCCGTAGAGAGTCTTCCTCGGAGTTATCTTGTTCTTGTATAATCACAGAAGGTTTCCTCTTTTCAAGTATTCTTCCAGACCTAAGTTGAACATCACTAAGGTCTAGAGGAGTAATTAAATAAGTTGGAAACTGTTGGCCTTCTATCATGTATGTATTTTGAGGATTTTTATTATTGGGGTTTGGTATGGGTTGAGCAGGCAATTGATTTGATTTTTGAGGAAATGGTAATGGGAGTGGTTGATTTTGATGTGGTTGGTTCTGATGATGTTGTTGAGGACTTTGTTGAAAATTTTGTTGAAGATTTTGAGGAAAATTTTGTTGAGGATTTTGAGGATAAAAATGTGGGCATGGTGGATAGGATGGTGGATACTGATAGTATGGAGAGTATCTTCCATAGGGACTTTGTGTTCCTTGTGCCCAAGATTGAGATTGATTTTGAAATTGGGGCCAAGGTTGCTGCAAAGAATTCCAAGGTGGAGGTTGATTATACATTTGATCATGGAATCCTCAGATTTGAGGTCCCCGCCAAGGCCTTCTAGATACAAAATTGAGAGACTCTCGTGAATCCGTAGGAGTTTCCTCCTCGAAAAACAAATTTCTTGAGACCAGGAAGAGAAGGACAATTCTTGGTCTCATGTTTTTCAGAACATATGACACAGGTTTCTACAACTTTTACATCCAAAGGACACTCTCTCAAGGCATGTTTCTTTCTACATTTGGGACAAAAGATTGCCAAGGCATCAAATTCAGCCTTTTTCTTGTTTTGTATCTTAAGGGTGTCTATTTTTTCACTAAGACTCCCTAAGATGTCAGATTTAAAATCATCAAGCATGTGTCCTATTTCTGATCTACTTACTGTCCCAGAAGCAGACTTACTTGCCCTTGCAAGAGCAGGATCTCTTGGACCTTTGACAGTTTTAGATTTTCCTCTTGAAAGGTTGATACATAACTCAGATATTTCAGGTAATGTGAGTTGTGATATATCCCCTTTTCCCATCATGTTAAGGATATCCAACCATTCATCCCTAATTGTTTTCAACAAAAGAACTTTTAAAGTGTCTTGATCTAGGTTTTCCATTTTTTCTCTTTTGATGTTGTAATTAAATATTTCCAACAAATCTTCCAAATTTTCATCTTCTTTTTGTAACATTTTGAACACTTCTTCCTTATGATTAACCGGCATACAATAATCCAAATACCTCTCTAGAAATGCTTGTTTCATGTCTTCCCATGTTCTAATAGAACTGCTGATCAGACTCATAAACCACTTCAATGCTGCTCCTTTCAAGGTTGAAGGGAATAATTTCAATTTTTGAGCATCTTGTAAGTAGTCATAAGTTCTACACAGAACTTCAAATTCAAATAAGAAGGTTTCAGGATCTTCAGTTTTAAGTCCATAGAAGTTTGGAAGGATAGAGGGTGAAATGTTTTTCATGGTTGTATTGGTTTCTTCATCAATTATAGGGAACCCAAAAGAGCTTCCTATTCTACCTCTTCTTCCATCTGCACCTCTACCTCCTTCTCCTCTACCTCTACCTCTACCTCCAAATAGTGTGTGTTCTCCATTAAAAACTCCTCCTCCTCCTTCTTCTGCCATGGTTGACTCTCCCGTGGAAGTGGAAAGGTTTGTGTCCCTAACAGGAGTTTTTAGATCTTCTTCTATGGCAGGTTCAGTGGATGAAGTGGAAGGTTTCTCTAATGGAATAGTTGACCTTAGATCTTCTAGAAGTCCAGGATCAGTAAAGGATGGAATGTGGGTCTGAGTTGAAGGTGTACTAGCTCTGGATCTAGATGAAACAAGTGGTGTTCTAGCAATCAAACTTCTGCTTCTGCTGCTTATAAATCTTCCCCTTGAATCTCTCTCCCTACGTATGTAATTGTTTTTGGATGCTAAGAAACAAAGGTTACCTAGTTTTCACTTCCCCGGCAACGATGCCAAAATGTTTGGTCTCAACCTAGTCTCCTAAATTGAGTTCATTTAATTGTCAACCAGGGTTGGTAAACTGCTGAAGTGAAGTGCACCGTATGTGCCTAGGTGTTTGTCTCTTAATGCGTTGTGTTTAGTGTTTTATGATGTTTTTGGTCTTTTGTGATGATTTATGATGTTTTTGGTCTTTTGATAGTTTTATGTTCACAAGAAAAATGACTGAAAAGCTAGTGGAAAGAAACTAATGATTGAAAACAGAGTGAAGCCTAATTGGTTGATGACAAATGACAAATGCAATTGTAAATATTGAAACAGAATCAAATCTAAACTATGACTAAGCAGAAACAAAGCTTGATAATGACTTCTAGAAAATGAATCAAAACATAAATCTAACTTGTCCAATTCTTTTGTCAAAGGTATTTTGAAAGAGATTAAGAAATGGTCAAATAAGTATGCAAATTCTCCTAAGCTAAGTATGCAAATTATCCTAATCTAAACAATTAAACAACTAGCTTATAATGATGCAACATTTTATCCATGATTAGAGATTTGTTGAAGCATATTCGGAGGAAAACATTGATACCATCATAAGATCTCTACTCTAAGACTAGTTCCTAACTCTATTATGCAACTTAGTTAATCATCACTAAACCTCGCCCAAGAGTTATAGATTTCTTTTTAAAGTAGTCTTTTGAGGAAAGGCTCTGTTTATGAAGTAGTAAAGAAGTTGCAAAAGTACCTCAGGCCTTGAAATGATACTGTCTTCTGTTCCTATGTTTATGAATTAATTATAGATTTGGAACAAGAAGAGGTTTGTAAATAATGAAGGCTGTTTTTTTAAGTTTAACAACTGAAGTAATCTAATATGCAGTGGATGACAACTAAATGTGGAGTGCAAATGCAATGAGTTAAGCTAAAACTGAACTTAAGATGTCACTAGTCTAAAACAATGCTGAACTAACAAGTCATTATCAAACTCAAAACAAAATAACAGAGCATGAGTTAAATGCAATTAGACTCCGGAGTATCCTAACTAAGCTATCATGCATTATTCTATGGGATTATACAGCCTGTTTGTCCATCATGATTGGTATTTTGGAAGAGTTTCTTAGAACAATCCTGACTGTACAATTCAGTGCAAATGCAAACATAAAGACTGAAAGCAATTTAAAAACTAAGATAACACAACTATCTCATACCCATCATTATGATATTTTGGAAGAGCGTTTTAAGAGCAAGGTCAGCCATGTTACTTAGTGAAAACAAAACAACTGAAACATTCATTATCACAATCATGCCTTAGACATCATAAGGATTTTTTGGAAGAGTTTCTTCTTTTGGAAGAGTGTTTAGAATAAGTGTAACTGTGATAGTGAACAAAAGAAATCATAATTAAATCCTACAACACTATAGCCATTTCTCATTCATTATCATGATCTGTTGGAAGAGCTTCTTCTTTTGGAAGAGTTTTTAGAACGAGTATAACTATAGTGGCTAATGAAAACAACTACGAATTCGAACTTCAAAAACGTAAAGGCAGCTAAGATACTTATCTAAATTACGCAAGTAAAACCGTGCAGGAGGCAGGGGCCCTCTACCACCAGATGGAATCTAACTCCAAATCAAATCAACGCTTTCAAAACAATACTGTCTTCTTCATTAAAGGTGAAATAACTTGAACAGAGCAATCTGCGTCTTCAGAAATGTAGCACAAAATCTAAGCAAAATCTGGAACAAAATCTAGCCTAGCTCTCAGTTTCCCAAGTGTTTTTATAACAAATTTACATAACAAGACTTGCAACAATTCCAGGATCATTGTCTTTCCTTATCGAAATCACATTAGGACTCTTGAAGTGGTTGCGTAAAAAGGAAAAGGACATCTGGACTAAGACAGTCCTATTAGAAGTCTGCCTTCTTAAATGTGTTCCCACGTACCAAAACCATATCCAGAATTCGTTTCTTCCTTCATGGTGAGCAACGAACAATGTAGACATGACGTGGAATATACCCATATGCGATTTTTCTTGAGAGGCCACCTGGAACATACCCAAACATGAAGACAACTGCAGAATTGCCGGTTAGCTACGGAATGTCTGCATTCTGCAGCTAGTTCCGGTCAAAATGCATTACAATGACAAAAATCACAAAACTTAGCAAGTTAGCCATGTTAATCATTCTAAAAGTAATTTTAACTAAATTCATTGATCAATTGGGTCTGGGATAACAATGGAAAAAGGAAAATGAGGTAAAGTAAGATGAAAGAAAGCACAATCTTGAGGCTCAACATACCCCCACTGTTGACTTCTTGCATGTCCTCATGCAACTTATCCTATAAACTCAGAGGCTTCTGCAAGAACATCTAATCCTCTCCTTCTCCTTTGCCTGGAAGCTAGAGATCTTCTGGGTTTTCTGATGACAAGTTTGAACCTTAAGTTGATAAGTGCCCTAGTTAGCTTCTTGTTCCTCTTTTTCAACTTTTCATTAGCCTTTTCCACTTTGTCTATATGTAGAGATAAGGTTGAGTTCATATTGGTTTTGAGTTTGACTTGTTCCTTCAGAATGTCATTCTCATTTTTGATGTGTCTATTAAGTATTTCTAGCTCATACCTATCCCTTCTTAACACATCTATTTCGGACAGTGGAGGACTAGGGGTTCTCTCTCTACTCTCTGAAGCTTTCCTTTCCAAATTTTCAACATAGTCATAGACTTCTTGCTGAGCAGGGTCAATTTCAGGGGTTCCTTCATTAAAATCCTCTTCAACATCTTCTTCAATAGATGTTTCCTCATCTTCTATATTTATCACCCATGTTTGTTTGATCTGAGTTTTTCTTAGTTTCCCCTTTAGTCTATGGCTTCTTCTTGGCTGGGAAGATTTCCTGATTACCTTCTCTTTCTTAAGTTGTTTCTTGATTTGAGTCAACTTCTCTAAGATGATTTCCTAACTACTTTCCTGGACTGTTTTGTCAATTTCAATTTTTGAAGCTCTCCATTTTCTGCTTCTCCTTGTAGGCTGTTGTTCAGGTGAGGGCTCTTTTGGCTCTTCAAAATGATTTCTTATCAAGAAATTGTCCCAAGTATCATTTGTTTTGGCTAAATGGTGTTCAATTAAAATTTTAACCAAGCCATGATGATATAGAGTTGTCTCTAAAAATTGAACCCTTCTTTGAACACAGGAAGCCATCTTTTTCAAACTTTGAAGCAAGAAATAGGGTAGGTTTAATTCTTCCCCCAGAAAATGCATTATCAGTCTAATGTGGTAGACATAAAATGTGCCATATCTACCCTCACATGTAATAATTTTTTGCAGAATAAGTAGTATGTTTCTCCATTTATTTTTCAATGCAGAACTTGGAATTCCCTTCTTAAACACAGTGATATCCATACCTGGTGATTTTAGAATTTGCTTCTAGGATTCATTATGGAATTCTCTATTTTTGAACCATCTCTCTCCATTTCTAAGCAATCCCGTAGCTTCTGCAATGAAAACTTCAGTGACAGTGAATTTAACATCCCCCACTTCAACCTCAGCTCCTCTAAATGACCTTGCAAATGTTTTAGTGACTTCTTTGTGGAAGCCATTAAATTTCTCAAGAAATTGTAGCCATCCTACCTGCTGCAACATTTCTTTACATTGAGGGTATCCTTCCAAGTATTTTGTACCCATTGGTTCGGTTCTTACAATAACACCCATAATTGCTTCTTCAATGTTCAGATTAATATTCTTTTTTCCCACGGAAACAATAACTTTCACCTTCGAATTGATATACCTTTGGTTCTCGGTGACAATGGCTTCAAACTTCAGACTGATATGCTTCTGGTTGACAGTGATAATGGCTTCAAACATCGGGCTGATATGCCTCCGGTTGACAGTGATAATGGCTTCAAATTTCGGACTGATATGCCTCTGGTTGACAGTGACAATGGCTTCAAATTTCTCACTGATATATCTCTATCTCTTGGTGATAATGGCTTCAAATTCCACACTGCTATACCTCTGCGTTTACAGTGATAACGCTCAATCTCTGCTCACGGTGATAGGGCTTTGATATTCAAACTGATATACCCTTTGCTCTGCTCACGGTGATAGGAATATCTCTATTTTGCGGAATGAGGTGCTGGCTACAGAATGGAGTGATGGAAGTAGTTACGGAAATGAGTTAATGAAGTGAGGTGGAGAAAACGAATTAATGAGTGAAAAGACGGCGGAGATTTTTACAACGGAAAAGAAAATCATCATTGAATGATTTGGTTGGGTGACGTGAAGAAATCAAACACTTAGCCATTTTAACCGCTTAAATAATGTCGGGTATAGAATTTGAAATGAGAGATTTTAATCCAAAGTTTGTGGAGGGTATATTGGTTATGATCAATAAAAATAATTAAAACAACTTTTCGAAATGATTCATAACTAAAACTATGCTAAACCTTATGAAATGCCATTATAATCAAAACTTGTTACCTCTGCTTTTCATTTGATTTTTGTAGTCTTTGTCTTCTTTGTTCTCCTTTGGAAGAGTCTTCATAATCCTTCTTGATTCTTCTTATTCATGGATACACTGGATCATTTTGTTGCAATTCTAATGTCTGCTGATTAGTGCCTTCAGGATTTGTAGCTGCGGAATGACTGTCTGGCTGCGGAAAGTCTAATCAGCTACAGAATGTCTGTTAAGCTGCAAAATGTACCTGTAAAGCATTTTAATCATGGAATGGAGTGGTTTGGGACATAAGTGAAATGTTATATGGCATGAATGAAGATGAATGATGAGTTATGATATGTATGAAGTGGATGATGAAATGGAATGGATTCAGTTTATGAATTGGAGTGGAAGAATATAAGAACTGCCCTGCAATCCATGACATTTGTTATTCATTTGCAGCAAGACTTCAAACTTTAAATTTTGACATGAGAATGAGGTGGATGGAGTATGGAATGAGATGAATGAAATATGGAATGAAGTGAAGTATGAATGAATAAATGAAATGGAATATGGATGGATAAGTGAATGGAGTGAAATGAAATGAGATGGATCATAAGCACTATGGATCTGAACTTATGATTTTGTAACAACTGCTTGCAAAAACAAAATGGAAAAGTTAGAGTGTCAGAGAGACTCTGATTTTCACCCTATCTTTTCTGTATAAACATGCCAATAAATGATTGGTTTTCATGTTTATACTTTTATTTTTATTTTATTTTTTATTTTTTATTTATTTATTTTTTTTTTTTTAATTTTTTAAAATTTTTTTCAAAGAGAAATGCTTCAGAAAATTTAATCAAGTTGATGAAGAAGAGAGATTCTTCTTCATTAACTTCACATCACTGCTTTCTTGGAACTTCTTGACAAATTCTTCCCTTGAGAGTGGTTTGTGATACAGCTTCAATATATGACCATTCACAAGAAAAGTGACCTCTTCTTCATCTATTGTCCTGATTTTTACTGCTCCATTGTCAAAAATTTCAACAATTTCATATGGCCCAAGCTAATGTGTTTGAAATTTACCTTGAAAATCCTTGAATTTTGAATCAAACAAGAGAGCCTAGTCACCTTCTTTGAATTTCTTCTCTTTGATGTACTTGTCATGCCATCTAGTCCTTTGCTGTTGGACTAGACTTGTTTTCTGAACTGCATCTTGTCTGATCTCATCCAATTCATTAATCTGCTCCAGTCTATGCTTTTGTGCCTCCGTCAAATCAAGTCCTAACTGAACTGCCATTTTGAAGGTTTGAATTTGGAACTCTATGGGAAACAAAACTTGCTTTCCATAAACAAGCTCATAAGGAGTATGGCCTGTTGTGTTTCTCCATGTAGTTCTATAGGCCCACAAGGCTTCAAGAAGCCTATCCACCCAATATTTTCTATGTAAATGGACAATCTTTGTTAGGATCCCTTCAATAACTTTATTGGTAGACTCCACTTGACCATTTGCTTGTGGATGATAGGGAGTAGATTTTCTATGCCTGATTTTGTACCTCTCCATCATTTGCTCCACTAGCCTTGATGTAAATTGAGCTCCTTGATCTGTAACAATTTCCCTTGGGACACCAAAACGAGTAAAAATATCCTAAAAAGGAAAAGTAACTACAGATGCTTCATTAGCAACAAGTAATGGTTTAGCTTCTACCCATTTAGTAACATAATCAGTGCAAACTAATATATATTTCTTTTGTCTTGATGGAGGACTAATAGGTCCTACAAAATCCAAAGCCCATTTTTCAAAAGGTTCAATATGTACCCGAGGTTGTAATGGCATCTCACCTGAAGGAGAAGGTTTCCCTACCCTTTGGCAACTGTCACACCTTTTGACATACTCTTTAGCATCTTTAAACAAGGATGGCCAATAATATCCTAAATTAAGGATTTTATAGGCTGTCCTCTTATCTGCAAAGTGTCCGCCACAAGGTTCATCATGACATGCCTTGAGAATTTCAGGCATCTCATCTTCATGAACACACCTTCTAATGATCAAATCTGAACCTGTCTTGTACAACTCATTAGCGACCCATGAATATCTTGCACTATCATTAATGATTTTTCTTTTATCCCTTGCATTCATAATTGAAGGAAATTTTCCAGAAACTAAATAATTAGCAATATCAGCAAACCATGGAGTTTGAGTAGAGATTGCAAAAAGATATTCATCAGGAAATTGATCTTCAACCGGAGTGTCATCTTTGATATTTTGGAGTCTAGATAGGAAATCAGCTACTGTGTTTTGTTTTCCAGGCCTATCTAGAATGGTAATGTTGAATTCTTGTAAGAGAAATAACCATCTTATAACTCTGCCATTAGTAATTGATTTGTTCATTAAGTATCTAATTGCAGAATGATCAGTGTGAACAAAAGTTTCATAGCCTGTTATATAGTGTCTAAATTTGTTTATGGAATGAACAACAGCTAAAAACTCTTTTTCAGTTACAATATAGTTTAACTCTGCAGGAGTCAAATTTTTACCGGTATAATAGATGGCATATGGAATCAAATCTTTTTGTCCCAATACTGCTCCTAGAGCTGTATCGGAAGCATCTGTCGAGATATGAAAAGGTAACTTCCAGTTAGGTCCCCTTAATATAGGTGCTTCAGAAATTTTGGTTTTCAGGGTTTCAAAAGCTAACTGGCAATCAGAAGTCCATTTGAATTCACAATCTTTGGTAAGTAATTTGAAGAGTGGAGATGTTATTTTGGTGAAGTTTTCTATAAATCTCCGATAATATCCTGTAAATCCTATAAAACTTCTAACATCTCTTTGACAACTTGGAATAGATAAGTTAGAGATGACTTCAACTTTTGACTCATCAACTCTAATCCCATCCCCTGAAATGTGATGCCCCAAAACAATACCTTCAGTAAACATCATGAAACATTTCTCATGACTAAGTGAAAGATTTTCTTCCTGACATCTCTTTAAAACTTTTTCCAAGTTTGCTAAAGCTTCTTCAAATGTATTTCCATAAACTGTGAAATCATCCATGTATACCTCTACACAATCATGTATTAGATCTAAAAAAATTCCTAATACTGCCCTTTGGAATGTTGCAGGTGCATTACATAATCCAAATGGAAATACTCGGTAAGCATAGGTACCCCAAGGACAGGTAAATGTGGTTTTGTCTTGATCTTCAAGTGCTACTTGGATTTGGTTGTAACCACTAAACCCATCTAAGAATGAGAAGTACTTTTTGCCAACTAATGTATCTAACACTTGATCTATGAAAGGTAAGGGAAAATGGTCTTTAAGAGTAGCTTTGTTTAGTTCTCGGTAGTCAACACATACCCTCCATTTTCCATTTTTCTTTGGCACAATTACCAAAGGAGAAACCCACTGACTATCTGAAATGGGATAGATGAATTTGACATTTAACAATTTTTGCAATTCTTCTTTAACAATCTCCCTAAGATTTGGATTCATCCGTCTTTGAGGTTGTCTGATTGGTTTGCAATTTTCCTCTATATAGATGTGATGAGTGCAAGTCTTGGGGCTTATCCCTTTCATGTCAGGGTATTCCCATGCATATGCAGAAGAATGTCTCTGTAATACTTTGACTAACTCTTCTTGTTGAGATTTTTCTAGGTTCTTGTTTATATTCAAAGTTTTTCCTGGAAATATCTCACTTGTAGAGCTGCCAAATTTATCCATAGAATGAAGAGACATCCGCCTTGATGAAAAAAACTCAATGTTGGATCCCTCTTGAAATGATTCATGTTTGTATTCTGAAGAGGATTCAAAGTTTTCTAGAGTATTCATAATTTGATTATCTTCACTAATTTCTGAAATTGTGAAGAGAGGTTTAAAATCTTCCTCATCCTCTATCCATTGAGTGTCATCTAGATCTGTAATTGGTTCCAATGAGGATATAAATGGAAATTAGTTAACTACCACCGCAGATGTACAGGCTCACCGTATCTACAACTAATAAAGCATCACTCGTAGCCAAATCTCAAGGTCTCTAATATAACAGGATGGGCCTCCTAGATTATTCTTAGAGTTAGGATCATGAAATCCATGGTGGTACTCCCAAGAATCTAGGGACACCGGGAATGTCTTCTATTACCCCATCTGGTTTGACCGCGCATCTATCCCTCACGAATTGTAATAGTGTGTGGTAAAAGAGAAGATTAGGAAGTTTCAGCTTTATCCATGATTTGTTCACTCATGACATGATTGCCCTCCTAAATCAATGAGTGTTCTCAATTTCAATTCCATTGATGTGAATTTTGGACAAATCGGATTTCCTCGTGTCAAGATACTTTGGAATAGCAATTCTGCTCATCACAATGTTCCGCTATTTGTCCTACCGCTGAATTTTCTTTGTTTCTCTTATTCTTTTTTCTTGTTGTCTTCATACTCAACCGTTTATTGTTTTGGCTAAAATTGGGATTTCCTTGATGGCTTGGTGGCCACGGAATTTAAATGCAAACATTTCTCAAATTTTTATTCTAGGAAATCATAATTAGGCACCATGATTTGTTTTTCTGCTAATTTCATCAATTTGTAATCTTTCTATATGGGAGTATAGAAGTAGATGTAGATGGTTGCTCTAATACAAGAGTTGAATTTATTGATCTTTTGTTTTAGTTTTTCGTGTTTGGGTCTTGAAAGGATGTGTCTTCCTCAAGACTTTTATTCACCCGTAGGGATTCTTCCTCGTAATATTTTCGCATGATCGTTTTGGTTGCTCTCTTTTCAAGCATCCTTCCGGCACCAAGTTGAACATCACCAAGGTCTAGAGGAGTAATTAAATAAGTTGGAAACCGTTGGCCTTCTATCGTTATGTATGTATCGAGGGTTTCATTATTGGATTTGAAGTGGGTTGAGCAGCAATTGATTTGATTTTTGAGGAATGGTAATGGGAGTGTCAAGTCTTGATGTGGTTGGTTCTCAAGGATGTTGTTATATCTTTTTTGTTGAAAATTTTGTTGAAGATTTTGAGGAAATTTTGTTGAGGATTTTGAGGATAAAAATGTGGATATGGTGGATAAGATGGATACCGATAGTATGGGGAGTATATTCCATGGACTTTTCTATCCTTGTGCTCAAGCCGGAGATTGATTTTGAAATCGAGGCCAAGGTTGTCGCTAAGTAATCTCCAAGGTGGAGGTTGATTATACATTTGATCATGGAATCCTCGTGTTTGAGGTCCTCGCCAAGGCCTTCTAGATACAAATTGATACACTCGTGGAATCGTGTATTTCCTCCTTCAGTGACAAATTTTTGAGACCAGAAGAGAAGGACAATTCTCGTCTCATAGCGTGCATCAAAGGATATAGGTTTCTACAACTTTTACATCCAAAGGACACTTCTGTATATGCATGTTTCTTTTCATATTTGGGGCAAAAAGATTGCCAAAGCATTAGATTTAGATTTTTGCTTGTTTTGTATCTTAAGGGTGTTTATTTGTTCACTAAGACTCCTCAAGATGTCATATTTAAAATCATCAAGCACAACCTATTTCCTCGATCTACTTACCGTCCTTAAGGTGATTTACTTGCTTTGCAAGAGCAGATTCTTGGACCTTTGACATTTTTTAGATTTCCTCTTGAAAGGTTGATACATAACTCGATATTTCAGGTAATGTGAGTTGTGATATATCCCCTTTTCCCATCAAATAAAAGACATCCAACCGTCTATCCTCGTATTGTTTTCAACAAAAGAGCTTGGAAGGTGTCTTGATTCAGGTTTTCCATTTTTGCCCTTTTGATGTTGTAATTAAACTCAACAAATCTTCCAAATTTTCATCTTCTTTTTGTAACATCTTAAACACTTTCTCATGATTAACCCATACAATAATCCAAATATCTCTCTAGAAATGCTTGTTTCATGTCTTCCCGTTATCTTCCACAGAATCGCCGTATCAAACTCATAAACCACTTCACGTCGTCCTTTCAAGGTTGAAGGAAATAATTTCGCTTTTGAGCATCTTGTAAGTAGTCATAAGTTCTACAATGTTAACTTCGAATTCAAATAGGAAGCACGTATCTTCGCCCAAGTCCAAGTTAAAGCGATGAGGTGAAATGTTTTTCATGCTGTATTATTTTCCATCAATTATAGGAACCCAAAAGAGCTTCCGATTTCTCTTCTACCTCTTCCTCCATCCGGACTCATACCTCCTTCTCCTCTACCTTTACCGCCCCCAAATAGTGTGTGTTCTCCATTGAAGACTCTTCCTCCTTATTCTACCATAGTTGACTCTCCGTGGAAGTAGAAAAGTTTGTGTCCCTACCAGGAGTCTTTAGATCTTCTTCATGGCAAGTTCAAAGGATGGAGTGGAAGGTTTTCTCTAATGGACATCTCGATTTCAAGTCTTCCAGAAGTCCACAGATCGCAAAGGATGGAAGATGGGTTTGAGTTGAAGGTGTGTACTTCAGTTTCCGGATCTAGATGAAACAAGTGGTGTTCTAGAAATCAAACTTCACCATCGCTATAAATCTTCCCTTTAATTTCTCTCCACGCATATAATTGTTTGACGTTAAGAAACAAAGGCTATTGTTTGCTTTTCGCTCTCCTTGGCAATGGCGCCTGTATCGTTTGGTCTCAATTCAGTCTCCTAAAATTGAGTTCATTTAATTGGTCAACCAGGTTGGTAAACTCCATTGGAGTGAAGTAAAATTTACGTACCTAGGTGTTTGTTTTTTAATGCGTTGTGTGTAGTTTTATGATGTTTTTGGTCTTTGTGATGATTTATGATGTTTTTGGTCTTTGGCAGTATTATGTTCACAAGTGAAAATGACTAGAAAGCTAATGCAGCGAGCTAATGATTAAAAAACAGTGAAGCCTAATCGGTTGATGACAAATGGTAAATGCAAATGCAATACCGAAATAGAACTAAATCTAAACTATGACTACAGTAAACAAAGCTTGAGATGAATTTTAAGTAAATGATTCAAAACATAAACTCAATTTGTTAAATTCTTTTCATCAAAGGTGGTTTTGAGAGAGAGCTTAAGACATGATCAATTCAAGTATGCAAATCTTAATTCAAATGCTTAAACAACTAACTTATAATGATGCAACATTTTATCCTCGATTAGAGATTTTTTCAAGCATAATTGAGCAAACATTGATACCATCATAAGATATTTTACTCTAACAGTCTCATCTCTATTCCGCAACTTACTTGATAACACTATACACTTCACTCAAAGGTTATAGATTTCTAAAATAGTTCTTTTTTGAGGAAATGTTTGTTTGTGAGATGATAAGGAAGTTGGCATACTGTGCCTTGTAAAATGATATTATCTTCTCCGTTCATATGGTTATGGATCAATTGTAGATTTTAGAAAAAGAAGAGGTTTGTAAATAATGAAGGTCGTTTTGTTAAGTTTAACAACTCATAATCTAATATGCAAAGAATGACAAATCGAATATGGAGTGCAAATGCAATGAGTTAAGCGAAAACTAAACTAAGATGTCACTAGCCTAAAATGTTGCTGCCGAGAAATTCAAAGTCATTACCAAACTTAAACAATGAATGGCATGAGTTAAGTGCAATTAAAACTGCCATCCCAACTATGCGTTATCATGCATTATTCTATGGAATTATACAACATGTTTGTCCATCATGATTATATCTTGGAAGAGTTTCTTAGAACAACTTAACTTTATGCAGTTCAAGGTAAACAAACATAAAAGACCCATAATGAAAATTCAAGATACTGGCATGTATCTCCTACCCACTATGATATTTTGGAAAAGCATTTTAAGAGCAAGAATAGCCATGGTGCATTAGTAAAACAACAGCAAACTTTAAGCATTCGCATCACAATCACAAGCGTAAGACATTATAAGGATTTTTTGGAAGAGCTATATAAGTATAATCGTAAGACAGAACAAAAGAGATTACAAGTAAATCCTATAATACTATAGCCATTTCCTCATTAATTTTCATAATCTTTTGGAAGAGCTTCTTCTTTTGGAAGAGTTTTAGAATGAGGGTAACTATAGTAGCTAATGAAAAACAACTACGAATTCAACTTCAAAAATGTAAAGGCAACCTAGGATACTTATCTAAATTACACAAATAAACGTATTGTGGGCAGGGCCCTACCAACTTGCGAATTCAACTCCAAATCAAATCAACTCTTTCAAAACAACGTTGCTTCATTAAAGGAGAAATAACTTCGAACAAGAGAAATCTCTGCGTCTTCTAAATGTAGCATTAATTCACAAAAATCTAGAACAAAATCTAGCCCAGCTCTCAAGCTTCCCAAGTGTTTATATAACAAATGTACATAACAAGACTTGCAACAATTCCAGGATCGTTGTCTTTCCTTATCGAAATCACATTAGACCACAACGTAAAAAGTAAAAGGACATCCGGACTAAGACAAATTCTAATAGAATTTCGTCTTCCCAAATGTGTTCCCACGTACAAAAACATATCCGTAATTCGGTTTTTCCTTCAACATGAGCAACGAACAATGTAGACAAAGTGATGTGGAATATGCCTATATGCGGTTTTTCTTGAGAGGCCACCCTGAACATACCCAAACACACAATGCGTACTTCCAACAGGCTACGAACGTTCCGCATTTCGCAATTGTTCTGGCCAAATGCACGCAATGACAAAAATCACAAAATCCTAGCAAGTCACCATGTTAATCATTCTAAAAGTAATTTTTTTAACTAAATTCATTGATCAATTGGGTTCTGGATAGAAATGGATAAAGGAAAATGGAAGTAAAGTAAGATGAAAGAAATCACAATCTTGAGGCTCAACAAGAATAAACAACATAAGTAAGGAAACTCTACAATGGACGATGGTCGTGCGTGTTGTGATGAAGGAAGGACATAGTTCATGCAGCATCAAGACAAGAATGAGAAGTCTTCCCTAGGACCCAGGAATGATTCAAGAAGGAAATAATCAGTTTCAAGGACCTAGTTCCCGCTTTGGTGCAGAATGGTGCGAACAATGCAAAAGGGAGATCAATATAAGGAGCAAAAAAAGACAGCGGATGTCTTGGAGGCATACTAGAGTCAAGGGTCTAGGTCATGGCAATGGTACTTGCTGACAGCCTAGGGCTTGAGACAAATACAAAAATTCTCTTCTTGGATAATTACTTGTGAGCATCCTGATGCGGCGATTGAAGGCAAAGAGACAAAGAAGCCCAAAGATGTGACACATGGCTCAACCAATGGTCACGCATGGGCTCGTCAGCGGCACACACCGCCAATCGCTCTCACCCGCCGTAACATTAACTTGCCCGACAGTCAATGCGGCCACCACCTCTTTCTCTAAAAAGTCCTCCTCCGCGCCGCAACATTCTCCGTCCTCTCTTAAAGTCGGTATCCGCCCTCTCGTGTTCCGCAGCCGAGCTCTCGAACGCCCATAGGGAGGCAGGCAGCTTCTATTGTCACATCATTCTTCACCCTCAGTCACCACTTTTCCCACAGCCTCCATTGCGGCCTCTAATTTTGCTTTCCCGTAGCCTTCAACCCTCATACTTTCTTGTTCCTTCCGTCACCCTCTCTTGCACTTTCCACCAATGCTCTCCAACAACCCAATATGCCTGTGTGCCACGGCACCGGGCCGTCGCGGAGCAAGGATGGGCGGGTGACCTGTCTCTCCGCATTCCATCCGGCTTCCGAGTCTTCTTCTTCGTCACTTGGAGGATTCCTTTTCGGCTGTCATCCTTCGGCCTCCCAGTCGCGCAGGCCGAGGTCCTGCTTCGAGGTGGTCTCGCTTATCTCTCCGGGGCTGGCACTCCGTGTTGCGCCACCCTACCTCGGGGCCACTGGCCGCCTTTGCCATATTTGGAGACGGGCCGGCCCTCTTCGTCTACGCGCACTTTCCAGCTCAATTTGACCATAAATCGCACACTATGGACCGCCCCTCGTATCACAACCACAATCTCCACTTCAAATGTAAGCGTGGAGGAAGCTTCCTCGTTACTAGCCACAGCCCCTAAAAAGCCTTAAAATCCACCATTGACTTAGCGCCTGTACCGCTCGTGGTAGTTTGAAGCTCTTCCCATCATTCAAGGCGCCCTCTTCCACAGTTAAAGGCAAGGGTAGCAGCGGCAACATGGCGTAGTGTATGATTGGTCTGAGACATTGTTGCAAGGGCACATGTGCACGCACCGCCACAACCCCGAACATGCTCGGCGCCGAAGCGAAGATTGCGTACGGACTCTTTCACGTATAGATGTCAATCGGGAGTGAGCCACCCTCTCCGCACAATGACACCCAGCTTCTACACGTTTCACAGCTTCGAAGCTCTTTTCCGGCTACTATGTCTCTCTTCGATATTAATTACTCACTATTTTTTGTATGAAGCCGGGTTTCCCCGCCGTGGGCAAATGCCTATAGTGGCAATCGGTTTCGATCAGTTTCCCCTTCTAGGGCAGTCACTATTTTGTTCTTTTGACATAGAATGCTTCTGGAATTGGCTAGTTCGATAATTCCAGAGGCCAGACTCTCCTTGTACCATATGTTATATTAATAGAATTTAGACTTACTTAGAATAAAAAAATTACTGGTGGGAGGCTTATGCATTCCATTATTTAACTTATTTAATCTTTCATCAAGTCAATTATCAAAGCACTTAGTCAAATGTAAAGACAGGATTATTTTCACTAGTAACCTAATATCCCATTAGGTGACAGAAATGTGTAAATCTCTGATTGCCTTCTCATTTTCTACCACCCTTAGATTAGCCCCGTCTTTCACAACGTTTTCCTTGTCTTCACAAACTCTTTTCTTAGATTCTTCAAACTTAAAGATATCCACATTGCACCTATCCGGTAATCTAGTCAGCATCACTTCACAACTTCCGTACCTTACTTATCCACAAACTATATTTTCTTGCACCTTCCGCACCGTACTCTTCGCTCCTTCCCAAATTCATTTCTCTTGTATAATCCACAACTGTGATTTTATATCCGCACTAACCGATGTCCTTTAGATCCGCACTTAAACCTCCTATAACCCCCGTATAGGTTCTATCAATACCTGATCTGCCTTTATACGCTATCCAATCTCGTACTAATCCGCATTCCTTTTAACCGTTGTACAACCTCGTACAAATCAGAGAAATTTGTGTCTTCACCGCAACATGTAGGGGTATAAATAGTTGTTTCAGTTGTGTATATTAAGTCGACCTTTTCAGCCATCATGTAGGTCGACTTTATTACGCAAATAGGCTTATCTTCAAAGTTGAATATGGGCAGTCTTGAAGGCTATTATTATGTAAATGCCTTGGAGGATATTCTTCGTGGGCTAAACACACCATTTACATGACTCTTAATTACACTTACGTTCCCACAGACATCAAGAAGAAGTTTGTAGACCTATGCTAAAAAACTGCCTATGAAACCCATGAAGAAAGTAAACCAAAAAATATTTTATTATTATTGACTTCTTCTTTTACATAAGTACATACAATTACATAGTCATCATGAAGACCGACCTAGTTACACTTTTCAACACCCTCTTAACTAGAGAGGTATTCACATGGTGTACACAGCCACTGAAACCGAAAAATCTCATAAGAAAAAATTGGATTAGTAATCGCATCTCAGATAGCATCATATCAACCACATTGTACTATGGCAAGGCTCGACTAACAAACCCCATATCTTCAACGAGACAATGGGTTTCAATGTCGTGAGACACATGACTTATATACCAATAGTTGTCTCTAAAAGGTACATACTCCACCCGTGTTCCCAAGTATGACTCTTGGATTATTCTTCTCTTGCAGCTAGTCCTCAAAGAATATCGGTCCCCGACTACTCTTATCTTGAATGCCCTATCACATTCTCAAAGAGTATCGAATGCCGTATGATTATCAATCCTCCATTCTCGTCTTCCCCAAATATCGTAATGATGTGTCTATCTCTCCCTCAACAGAAGGACCTTATTCCACAAGGAAGCAATGCTATTTCATATACAAAGAATGTACTCAAGCTCATCCTGAATTACCAAGTTTCTTCCAAGTAAGAAATCTCATAATTAGGCTCCCTCTTAACTAGGGACCTCCAAATGGCAATTCAGCCGCTCATGAAGAATTCCTCAGCCCTGGATGTCATGGATTTTGACATTGAGGAAACTCCAACTTTTTATGGCCTGATAGGGACAATAAATCATCCATCACTTCCATCCCGAGTCATGTCAGCTATACGAGTGATTTATCAAACTCTTTATCCAATCCATTGTTATGCTACGTTACTTTTCTTCGAATCATTTTCAAGGATCATACATCCTTTCTCATGATTATGCCTCCTTACGTATTCATCCGCATAAACATATTCATATTAAATTTTAGAATGAAAGTTACCTAGTGATGATCTTTCACCTTGACATCTTCCGTAGGTACCCCGTATCCTTCATGCTGCATTGGACACATCTCCTAATGACAGTCGTTACGTTCCGTACTGCCTAGCTCACACACATATCTTTCCGTGAAATCATCTAGTCACATCTACTTGGCCTCCCATCGTATACCCTCGCCCAAAGAGATGGTTGCATTTCATGATCTCTTCCTTTCCAGACATTTTTCCATTTCCTATGAACTTCAACCACCTCATATACCATGAGGACATATCATGTTGATTTCATCTGACTGCACCCAGAGACACTTTATAGTTCATACTTCTAAGTACATAAGTTCATTCGCAATCATATGGACATCATGATTCAATGTCATGAATAAATATATACATACCTTTCATACCTTTTTCCCTTGAATGTCCCAGAGAAATTTTGAGAACAACAGTCTGTTTCGCTTGTTTCTACCACAGGCTACTGCACCCAGGCGGCGTTTCTAAAGTGAGCACCCTGCTCTTGACACCATTTTCTTAAGGTCGGCTTTTCAAAGGGTTTTTAGCCACTACCAGATGCCCCGCCATGCTTAGACTGTGATGCCGTTACTGTTTTTATCATATTACTGGCTGTAAATTCACCCGGCTCATAAGTTTGCATGATTTTCCTTGAATCTTCTTTTTCTTTCTCCTGGCTGAGGTTATCCCTACATCATCTTCTTTATTTTCTCAACTTCCCTTTTTCCTTCTATGCGTTTCCAGTTTTTTATCCTCACATTTTCGCTCCTGACGTTTTTCCACAGGCGATAGTTTTTAAACTTGCCGTAGTCAATTCCAGCGTATCCCCGCTTTAGCTGATCAGCGGGAAACCGGCCCAGTTGCCGGTGAATTTATCCTGCCAGGTCAGACACCCAGCCACCAGCTGACCAGCCGGATTGTTGTAACCAAGTCACCAAGCCAATGAAGCGGCGCACGCAGAAAACGCGCGAAAGCGTTTCACGCATAAATGCGGAAAAACGGCGGCAAACACCCAATGCCGCATTTACAGGAATAACGCGGCGTCGAGTTTTGATTTTTTTATTTTGCCGGAAATTTTGCCGGAAATTTTGCCGGAAATTTTGCCGGAAATTTTGCCGGAAATTTTGCCGGAAATTTTGCCGGAAATTTTGCCGGAAATTTTAAATTTTAAATTTTAAATTTTAAATTTTATTTTATTTGGCCATTTTATATAGATATTTTCAACTTTTAATTAAATTATATATATATATATATATATATATATATATATATATATAATATTTTAAATGTGAAACAATATTTCAATTAACTTTAATTATAAAAAAATAAAAATGGTAAATAATCTTCAATGAACATAAGCCATGAGATTCATAACATTATAAGCTAGATTTTAACCACATGGATTTAGCTACATAGTTTTCATACAAGGTTTTCTTCCGATTATCTTTTCATTTGAGGTTGTGGTGTTTCTTTATCCATAAAGTTAATTATCAATGGTTTTAATATGGATTTTTTAAAATAAAATATAAACAATCTCTTGGGAAGTGATTTAGTAATAGTGTCTTCATTCCTTCATTTATTTAAATCCTTTGATGGTTTTAATTTGAGGTTGTGGTGTTTCTTTATCCAAGGTTAATTATCAATGTTTTGTTAATGATTTCACAAACAAAATATAAAATAACTTTGTGAAGTGATTTAGCATAGTTGCCTTTCCACTTCATTTAATAAATCCTTTTAAGAGGGGATTGTCATCGTGTTGCCGTAAGTCACAGAAGCACACCAAAGATGTGCTATTATTATTGGCATGTTGTACATGAAAGTCATTAAAAGAACAGAAAAGAAAATTCTGATTTGGCATAATATCTATGTTATGAAGCCATGATTTTCAAAGCCTTTATTTATGAATAGTTGAATTTCTTTTGGAATTAGTTGCATGAACATTCCATGTCTCAAAGACAAGTAAAGGAAATAGAGAAAGAGGTTAAAGCTTCAAGGTCACTAATGCTTAACTCTGGGAAGAGAACAATTGCCTACAGGAAGGATTGATGTCATGACCAACAAGACAGACACAGGCTAATGGTAAGGGAAACTACAATGCAATTGTTGTTTTAATATTTCATCCTAAGAACTTATTTAGAACATGTTCAAGATTGATGCAAAAGAACAATGACCTTACAAAGATGCTTGAGAATTTCATGATGTGTTTTATGCTTATAGACACCAAAGAGTTGTGTTTGCTGAGAACACAATAGGTCAAAATAATTGATTTCTCACACAGTATATTATCTTGTGATGTTTCATTATTATTGTTCTTTCTTCGATTTATCTTTCCTATCATCAAGACTAATGCCAAACAAGAAAGAAGGAGGACACGCAGACAGTACATAGCCAAGTGAAACTTCACTCAGGGGATGTTATCACCTAGTAATTTTGAAAGATTGTGGCTCTTTCTAATTTTCTTTCGCTTTAAGAAAACTAGGGGTAATCGACAAGTCTTCTTTGGAAATTTAGGATCTATTTTCCAGTTTCGCAGAGAAGCTGTTCCCTTTAGACGAACTTTGTTTTTTGTTTAATATTTTAGGCCAGTAATATCAGCACTTGGTTTTTTATTTGAAAGTTTAGGATGGACCAACAAGGCTTTCACCAAAATTAATTCATGATTCAAAATTACGTTGACTCAAAGTTTCTATTTTAAGAAAATGTTTCATTCCGTTGGTAGAGCATGCTATGGTGAAACATGGTATGTAATTAAAACTGTCCAAAAATGTTCGTTATCACCAAAAATTAGAAAAAATTGAAGGCCTGTACGAGGGAAAGTGAGACTGCAGGATCCTTGTGGTGTTATGTTGGGCGCACTTCATGGCGTAAAAGTTGAAGCCTACTCGAAAATAATAAAATTCAAAAATATATTATTATGTTTGTCGTACATATTATTATTTTTTGTAATTAATAATGATAATAATAATTTTTTAAAGTTTTAATTCTGTCAACTTTTAGAGCAGATGGTGATATAGTTATTTTAAGGAAATTTTCGTAAAAGCATTGCTCAAAATATGAAAACCCATCCACAATTTTATGAATCCACATCTCAAAAAATCTTACACACTTTTGTATTCATACCACAACATTAAACAGCTCTATTTATAGATAAATAAAGGAATTGTTAAAATATATATAAAACTGAAAAAAAAACTTAAATAATACTACACCACTTATCAATAAAGTTTTCATCTTTTAAATGTTAGTATTGAATCGGTAAAGGCTCAAAACTTTATCAATTTTTGCAGATTTATTAGAAGCAAATGTATGTTGTACTTTAAAAACTTTAGGTTTTCCATTTCATAAAATCAAAAATTTAAACAACCTGAATCCATATATACAGTTTCCTTTCATGTACACATACATCTATTATAAACCAAGAAAAGTTTCATGGTATGATATATTTTACATGCATGCAACATTGAACAAGATATAAAATTTAAGTAATTTAACTCATAAATTTTTATAATTTGTAAATGAAAACAAAATAACCATTCTAACCACATTCATCAAATAATGTAGCATTGACAGAATATAACATTAAATCCACATCATGAATTTAAAAAGTCAATGTAGTTACATTATCACATACACAAGTTCACATTCTGTACTTGTATTCCAAAATTTGTCTAGTTACACATTTCTCTCTTTTTACAAAATGGGCCCATGTCTATGGCCCCAACATAGATAATGGAAGGTCGCGCCGATAAATGAAATAAGGAAAATGATGATAATGACTCCATTTATAAATTGGGTCTATACTGTCACCTCGTCGTTGCTCGTAATTCCAAGCATATTTCAAAATTGATATTGCCTAAAAATTAAATAATCTGAAATTAGTTAAAATCCAAATGCATACAGAATCAATTGCTGTTAACTATGAGAAGATTTTTGATCAACTTACTCATTCTCACCACAAGATCTAAGGCAATGGAGAAGACAGTCCTCTCGCGTATGGTGGAGCCGTTGTTGATGGATATAGGCATGGTTCATGTGTGATGGATAAAGGCATAGTGGAAGTGAAATCAGAAAAAGGTAGTGTGGCGTGACACACCCCCACCGGTTGTACGACAGGTAGAAATCACCTCAGGGTTGAGGGATCACCCTAGGGGGGAAATTGGAATGTCAAAGATGATCAAACAATGAGAAGTGGTGATGAATAAATGGTAGGGGTAGGGATTGGGAAGAGTTTGGGAGGGTTATAGGTATGAGAATTTATGATGGAGAAAGGTGGTCGGTGTGGTGACAATAAAATCCCACTGTTGTACAAGAGGAGGAAGCACCCTCGGGAGGAAATTGGGATGTTAATGAGTGAGCAAAGGTTCAAATCATAGTTTTTTTCACCAACATGCTCATCAAATAATTGAATTCGACAACCTCGGGAACGTTGTGAGATGTGGGTCCCTTGATCGTAACAATAAAAGTTTCATATAGTTATGAAAATGCATCGAAAAATGATAATATATCGTATTTTCACATAAAAAAATGCATGCCATCAAATTTCCATACCATTTTTTCAGATAATAGAATTTTTCACTAACCTTTGTGCATGTGGCCCACACTTCTTTGGTGTTGAGAAGATAACCCGCTTTCTTCATCCATGTTTCTTTTTTTTAACGAACTCGTCCCCAACCTTTTTCAAATGTGATTATCTTTCCTCAGATTTTGACTTTCATACCACATTGCCTTTTTCTTTTTTTACCTGCTCAAGAAACTATGTTTTTCTTTTTAGTAGTGATCTTTGCTGATTTATATTATTGAAAATATTTTATTGTAACTTTGACATGCTTACCAAATCGTTTTAATGCCTTTGCTTGCTCCAAATTTGTAGGTATTATGGATCTCAATTTCTCATGAGTTGATAAGTTAACACGTTTCATCTCATCATCTTCAAATAATGCACTATCTCGGTCGCACATTAAGATTATTATCAATGCTTGTTTCATTATACAACTTATATTTGGAGGAGAATCAATGCATGGCGTGTTTTGTTGGAAATTTCAGGCCTTACCATAGGTGTTTCATTCAAATCAAATGAAATTGTGGCCTTTCTGTGGTAGGATAGCATAGGCAATATATTTTCACCCAAAGTAATGTTACCACCAACATCTCAACTTCGCACATGTTTACAAACATTTCCATTCAAGGCCCAATTGCAATTACAAAAAAGTGTATTGGAACCTTTATATATGACATTGTACCAAATATCACGTGTATCATTATTTTGGCTACGAACCCAATAACCATTGTTACTCTTTTCATCAGCACACAATCTTCATTTGGGATTTGTCTAGCTTTGACACTTGGATGAATTCAATTGTTCCTCAATTCTTTCTAGCCGTACAAACCAAATTTTTAAATGCTACTAAGGATTGTAATATAATACAACCTTTGTCAACAACACATATATTAACTAATCGACACGTCTATGACATGCATTATTCTTTTCGCTAGGTGTTCTTTCGATATGCCAATGATAAGATTCATCATATTATTTGTATCCTACTTGGAATGTGTAGCACCGTATGCTTTCTTGCCCACATATCTCGTAGAAAGAAATTTATTAGCTATGAATTAATAATACATGACATGAAAAATAGTCATTAAAGTCACTTACAAGAAACTTACATATTTTGTTGTTGACAACCAAGTTGTTTTTAAAATATTCCAAAAACCTTGGTTGGTCCCCGAATCTTCAAAGAATCTTTCAACTGCCTTTTTACGTATTCATCATCTTCACATGCGTGCATGATTTCTCCTAAAGAATGAAAAAATGTTGATTTGGTTTTCCTTCCTGGGACTTTATTTAAATATTCTTCAACCATGCACTATTAATTGATGCTGTACACACAGAAGAAGTTACACTTGATTGAAGACCGGAATAACACAATTTATTAGAGGGAATATACATTAACAATATTTTTATGTCTCTTTAAAAGAATAAACACATCACCTTAATGGCTTCAATTTCAGCCGTAGTACTCTGTCCCGTGATGAAAGTTTGAACTCGCTAACTGTCGCTCTTTCTTCCCACCAAGAAAAGAGAGTTGACATCCATTTGGAAAGCTCACTATAGTATTGCGTGATGATATCACCCAAGCTACCCAGAAACTCATTGCGATGTTCGTCGAAAAACTATTAAGGTGTGTTGTATTGATACTACATTACAAACAATGTACATACTGCTTTATGTAAGTTATATGCACTAAAATGAGGTTGAATAAATAAATCAAATTTAGAATAAATTTGTACTACCCCATATTTATTTGTACTAAATGTTGAATCATTGAGATTATATTATTGTGAGAATATTTTAGGTCATTGAGCTGCATCCACTTTGTTTGCATGCCTATAACAAAAGGGATGTTTTTCAATAAGATTCTTGTTTCCGGGTAAATAAAAGTCTTCCGTAGTGTTCCTTTACCAACATTCTTGCACCAAAGTTGGTTCTACTGATCTTACATATATCATTTCATAGTATCAGCGAAAATGTTTAATATATCTACCTGTTTGTGTATTCCCAGATGTCCTCGGTATAACCTACCAAATCCATCCTTCACATCGTAGATGAAACCTGTAAACCTATATCATCGTAACATTAAAACCTCTTGATTAAATGAAAATAAATAGATCGCATATCCCTTGTTAAATGTGGTGCATATTTGAATCTCATAGGCCTGCCGATTGCATCTTTTTTCCATGACAAAACATTGGATTTTATCAATATGCTCATGTAGTATATATTATTACATCGGGGTCGTATTCTGTTGAATTCAGTCAGCATGAAGGATATTGGCAACCAATTTCATTACTTTCTGATTGCGTTTTTTAGTTATATCTCAGGATGCACTCATACTTTGGCTTGCAACTGGACCATATGTACACCAATACCTGCATATAAATGTTTTACAAGAAATTAGATATAACATATACATGTACCGTAACAAATTATACGTATATTGATAAATATATAAAGACTCACATAACGTACCCAAATAAAAGAACAATATGTTTGTTGTTGAGTATCCTCACTTTTTTACTCAGTGAGTACGAAGATGAAATTATGGGTGCAGATTCATTTGATTCCTCTCCTCTTATAAAAACTGTCAAGTCGAAAATATGGAATAACTGCAACTTGGTCCCCATCAATATTATTCCATGTTAAGTATTCTGCTGAAAATTCAATCATATCCTCCGGGTCTTCAACTTCCAACTCATTAATGCTCTCCCACTTACACATTCTTCAAATATCTATACACATTCCATTGAAAACGATTTTTTTTGAGTAAATATTATGGTCTTGATTAATGCATATCACTAAACATTGAAATCATATTTTGTAAATATTTTATGCTTTCTTTGTATAAACCACTTTGGAAAGTAATAATTGGGCTATTAATAAACTTAGATATTTCTCACAAATTTAGACAAACCATTTATGACATATGATGCTCTTTATGGGAGGTGGTGAAGCCACCAACTTAGTGTCATGGGGGTACTGTGATGAGTGGTTGAGGAAAAGGTGATTGATGCCTCCTCACATACCCTACATGGAAACCTAACTTTACCCTTTTCCCTAGAACTTTAGAATCACTAATCAATAGGAAAAGCATAGGCAACAACATAGGTGAATGCTCGGAACAATAGGCAAAACATTCTAGAAATGGGGTTTGCCTAACTACGACACTCGCCTATTCAGGGAGATGGTCTGAGATATGGACTATGGGTGTTTGCTCTTAAAAGTGGCCGGCATCACATTCCGTAATTGCGGTGATGGGTAACCAAAATAGGTCAGAATGCAAAGAATATAAGACCAAAGGTTCCATGTAGCAGACAAGGCCCTCCACATACCATTTCTACGACTATTCCAATTAGGGTGCGTTGAAGTAGTCTTAGGTCAGAACAGTATCATCAACGATGTTGTTCAATGAATACCATAGGTGGAAATCCGAAGGAGCTCAGGCATGGGAGTCCATGTAGGGTTGTGTGATCATTTGTCAACTTAGTTAACCGTAATTTAACGAAGCTAATAAAAGTGACCTAGAGTTTTCAGTCATTGCTCCCTTCCGAAAACACAAATGTTCTGCTAGGGTATAGTGTTTTTCATGATTTAGCCATCGGAGTTCACCTAACTTCTCGATGCAGGAACAGCCTCTTAAAATACCTTGTATTTTATTAAACATAGGGGGTCTTGTGTTTTTTAGAGAATATTGATTTTTATGTAATTATTAATGGGTTTTGAGTAATTAAATGAGATTTTAATTAATGTGATGATTTTGTAATGTTTCAGATGATTGGAGAACATGAGGGAAATCAAACAGTTTAGACGGAGATTTTAGAATTGATTGTAAATCCTAAATTAGATTCAGCTTTCAAGATTTTTAGGATAGAATCTAGATTTTAGAGTTTGGCAAGATTTTGAGAATTTTGTCGTAGTCAATAGTTGAAGGACGGAACAAATTGGTTCATCATAATTGTATAAATGTAATAAGCCTAAAAGGTAGATAGATTAGAGAGAGGTAGGAGATGAATTGAAGAGGACAAAATGAGTTTGTTTGTCAAGCTCGTAAATTATAGCAGTGGCCAATGATTTGAAAATCGAAAGTTAGTCAGACATTTCTCAGAAGAAATTTCATTTGTTTATACAAGTATCTTTTCTAATTATATGGATTGATTAGCGATTATATGTTTAATTTCGTAATTGGAGTCGAAGGGAAATTTTAGAATTTGGCATATGGCAATATTATTTTTTTGGAAAACCATAAAATGTTGTGGGAGTTTCAAGTTGAAACCACGGAAGGGGAATTGGGTTGAATGGTGGCATAGTGAATTTGTGAGCGCAGAGCTAAACACGCATGAGGAATAGTAATTTTGCATCGAACCGCGAGTTTGTAAAGATGGGAGGAAAGAAGCCATGGAACTTCATAAGGCACTAAATCGTTAATGAAGTCGAATATGAAATGAATTGAGGACACAGAAAGGTTTATTTAAACTCGTGGTGATTTGTTAAGAAAATGCACAGTGATTCATGGAATTGGTAATCTAATTCTTGCAGGGTTTCGCCTTGAATGGAACTCGGATCATGTTCATCAATCGATTGGCGGGAAGTGAAGTGCCGCAGAATCGGGGTTTGTTAAAACACAAAATGTTATGTACCCTTGATTGAATAGCAATGCTCGTTGAATCATTCATATTCGTAATAAAATGAAATCAATGGACTCGAGCATGCGCAGATGCGTAGTGAACTTATGAAGTGGTGTTAAATTCAAGAGCGTGGTGGAGCATATGTACAAACTCAAGTGAACGAAGGTCGATTGAAGGCAAAGGGAATACGCGAGGATAGGCATATAAGACTCGTGAAGAAAGTTTAAGAGGAACCATGAAGATGAAGAGCGAAGGTAACCCAATGAAAGAGATGGTGGTTTGACAACAAAGAACTGCGGCATTTCTGTGGCCTTTCGAATGGTAAGTGGATTATGAATTTAGAATGCAATATCACTCGATATCGTTGAAAAAAATGGTATGATAAAACCATTTTTATCGCGTAAATTTTGAAGATTAAGTCTCGTGCATTTTCATAACGTGATATTCGTTGATCACTAAAGTTATGAACGTTAATAGAACGTTCATCGTTGATGGAAGGATATGTTATGTTGCGTGGCCAAAATGTTATTTTATGTTGGCATTGGTTTTTAACCAAAGTCCGAATTTATGTATGGTTGAATATTAGAATATGTGGTGGCATTTTAATTTACTGCCGTGAAGGTCGATGGGGATGTTGGAATGTATGATTCTATATGCGTTGGTGTTGATTAGCCAAGGCCGAAGTTTGGGTAAGTTTTAAAAGACAAAGGGCGCACATATATTGGAGTTGAAACTTTGAGTTTCGACTAAAGTCAAAGTATTAGTGACAATGTTCATGAACATTTAAATAAAGACCATGAATATTTTGAGTTGATCGAATATAAATTCGAATTGCTATATGAACAAAAGTGAGTGGGCCATCATATTGAATTTTAGGGTTGAAGTAAAACCTTGTATAAATGAATGTTAAACGAAGAGTCATATATATGATGGTTAAGAGAATTATTTGGATCGATGTTTAAGTTTGAAATAGCTTCCGCTTTATAGATGAAATTTGGGGTTGTGGTTTTACAACCATGTATCAAAGGTTGAAGAGATCTTCCTTGAAGATTTAATTTATATACATACATAAATCAAAGTGAAAATAAAAGACAAATTTTCCCTTATATTAACCTATGCGGTAATTGCAATCAATAAAAAAATATGGTTTTCTTTGTTGTTTTTTCGTATAGATACTCAAATCCTAGAAGACCCAAATCGTCCTCACACGCTCAAATGTAACCGGGCCTTGAGAAGATATCTGCGAATGGGCCGGGAAATGTCCCGAAAGAGCCGGTGACGCTCCACCAACCGAAGAAATCATCCGCAAGGTAAGGGTAGAGGATCCGTTGCTTGCTCGCACCATCACCCATAGGGAAGGATGCCCTAATTTTGGTCGCTAGTACCGTTGTCCCACGTGAGCATTTGAGTCTTGAGCTTTTCGGTAATTCAAACCTACCAAAGATTTCATATTAGATGGGTCGCAGTTCTCGAATAATACCGTACCAGGACCGGGGTTTCCAAGCCTAACCCCCCTCTCGAATCGGGTCTCTGGCCGCGGCCGTTTTCTTTGTCGTGGGCGGATAGACCCGATTTAAAAGTTCCTCAAACACCAACTTCATGTTTCAAGACATAAACCCACTCGCTGCGCCTTATTGGATGCCTACCCTTGGTCCCAACTTTCAAGCCATAATTTCTCTTGTGGCCCATGTGAGTTTAATGCATTTAGTTAAGTGAGTTTTAGGTGGCTTTGATTCACTTAAGGTGTGAATGTGTGTGAGAAAGAGGTGAACAAGCACATAGTTTCGAACATGTGGATATGCGGACCTTCTTTCTAAAAATCCCCTATTTAAACTAGGTTTGGTTGTTCCTTGCTCAAAAGTAAACATGTGCGGATGTGGGTCAAGCATAAATGCTTCCTAGTTAATCTAATTCATCAAACTATGGAGATGGTGAATTATCGCAGAGAAAGCTTACATGCTCGCTAGGACTCACCCGTGGTGCAAAGGTAGCAGTGGATTACTTGCTCTTCTAAAGATAATTCGATCATAGTCCCTAATCTTAGTGCCAAAAATTGAACTAATATTAATGACTTTCAACTAGGAAAATGAAAAGTGAAAATATTTGCTTATGATGTGTCATGACAACTTGTCCTATTTAAACTAAATGTTTGCTCTATGTGGAGATTGTAAAGTATTAAGAGAGAGCGTTCATGCGTACACCTGTGGTCACCGTTAGGTGGAAGGGGGAAGTGGGCAGAGATTATCAGCTTTCTTTTGGTATTTTAATCTCGGCTCAAATTCTAATGCAAAAATTAAAACTTCATTTAATGCAAGAATTTGAAAACTAATTCAAAGATGTGTGGACTTGGGCTACTTACTTTTTTCTTAATTAACCTATGTGTGTGATAATTTAATTTTTTAAAATAACATATTTAATGTTAATTAATAATTTAATTTTTAAAATAAAAATGATGTTATTGATAATAATAATGATGTTATTAAATTTTTGTTTTTACATAATTATTCATTTAAAAATTAATGAATAAAATAATAAAACATTTATTTATTATCTCAATAAATCTAAACAAATATTTCGATGTTTTATTATTTTTTACTATTTTTTTTTTTTATAAATCATAAAACATTTTATTATTTATTTATAAATTATAAAAAAAAATTATGTTACCCCAAATTAATTAGTATATGGAAAAATAAATATAAATAAACCTTAGGATGAACCTTATTCAAACCTTTCAAAACCTTAAGATAAACATAAACTCGTGATGAACATAGTTTCTGGGTTAAGTTGTAACATGTCAATCAAACCTTATGATGAACATAGTTTCTGGGTTAAGTTGTTGCAACATGTCAATTTTTTACAAAGAAATTTAGAAGATTAACAAAGAAATTTTTTTATCCTTCCTGCATTTTATTAATGGAATCGATGGAATTGACTGCATCATTATTCATGTTACAAATTTTTTGATTATTATGTTATATGGCTGTGTAACAAGTTTTATGGCAAATTTGATTTGACTACAATATTGAGAAAAATAAACAGAGAGTAGCAAGTTTATTTACTTGAAAGCATTTGTAAATTAGGTGATTTCTTCTTAGTACAAGAAGAAATTCCTTTTTAGGATTTTTGTTGTTTATATTATTTTATGGTTGTGAAGTTTATATTCTAATATTTCTAGATAATTGTGGAGAAAGATGTACACAAATTCAAAAGCGTTCAACTTATAATTTTAAAATTAAAAATATAATATATCATATCTTATCTTCATAAAAGTATGTCTTTCTCACTAAAATATAACTATGAGTAAAATAGTTAAGTATCTAAGTAAAATATAAACAACATAAAATATAAGACTTCCTAAGATTGCTTCAAATTTCAACCACTTAAGTCTCAAGAAAAATTAACATAAAAGCAAGTCTCCGGCTAAATCATTAGGGTATCAAGGAAGATGCTACTTTGTGAAGTTATTACATCCAAATTTAAGAAAAAAGTATGGCCTAATTAAAAATGTAAGGATAAAAGAAAATTAAGATAAATTCTCATTATCTTCATAATGAAATAACGTGTTAGATAATTCCTAAAATATAGTAAATGGAAAAGATTTATAATATTTGTAACACTAAGTAGAAATATATATATATATATATATATATATATATATATATATCTTCTAACTTTCAAAATATTTGTTACAATACAATCTTACTAACCTTTTGAATCATTATATCTATGATGATGTAGAAACATTACAAGAAATTTAAAACTATTAACTAAAATTTCTAATGAACAAGAGTAAATTTTCACTTATTTTTAAAGTCTTCAAATAAACATTAAATTTGACTAGATGATAACAATGAAAGTCTAAAAGTTTTAATTTTTGGTTATTTTTTAAAATACAAATTAACAAACCATTTTAGTAATACCGCACTTTACAAAGCTTCGTATATGGTATTTTTTGTATTGAGAAAAATGAATTAAAAACCCCAAATTAAAGCTTTCTACCAAGAAAATCTAAAAATTTTAATTTTGTTTTTTTATTATTTAAATTAATAATACGATTTTAATAAAAGCGCAATTTTACATGGTTTTAACTTATACTTTATTTATTATATAAAATAAATTACTTATCTTGAAAAATATTTAAATGTTACAAATTTATTAACTAAATTAAAATTAAATTAAAAATAAAATAAAAAAAGTATTTGAATCTATATATTTATTATCAATCTAATTCAAAACTCAAAAACACTTTAAATTAAACATAAAATAAAAACATTTTAACTGACCGGAATAATTATCAATATACATTATTAACTAATGTATTGCTCAATGCGTAAATACACTAATCATTCCACCAGGAACTATAAATGCGTATAAATATTCAGCTTGTGAACAAATCATTTTCAATGTGTAATAAATCAAATCATTTTCAGCTATGAACTTTATGGTTTAAAAGGAGAGTACCCTCGCCAAAGAAGTCCCTCGCTTACAACAAAAGCCAAGGGAAGCCCCTTCAGCTGGCGATGAACACTACCGGTTTCTGCGAACAGCTCGCTGCAAGGGGCGAGCGAACATTTGGGTTTTGAAATTTCAGACTACAAGACGGTTTTATATCGGACGATAGTTGATATTGGTACCGAGGTGAGTTTATCGTGACATCAGAGCCGGAGTGAACGCATTAGTCGAAGTACCGGCGTCGCCGGGCCATGAGTTTAATGTACAAGTTTGCACCTGCTGGCCGACAGCCATGCCATGCCATGCCTACGGGATGGCAACGGAACATATTAATGCTATTCTACCATAAATGCCCTTTAAGAGTACTAAGTGGCATCCCATGGGCATGGTGCATATACGTCCGGCATCGACGCTCGATACTCAAACTTGCACATTAAACTCATGAGTATACCGCCGTGCCGCTTTCGCCACGACCACCCGGCCCATTAATGCATTAAACTCACCTCACCGTCAATATCAACTATGCGAATAATATAAACCTTCGCGTGCGAATTCAAATTCTTGGCTGAATGAAGTCCATCGTCGCGACCTCGTGGGCTCGCGTAATCGTTATGTGCCATTGGAATGTTCATCGCTGCAATCCTCGCGGGCTCGCAGAATCGCGTGCCACTGCTTAACCGGCTACAGTTATTGGAATATTTATCGCCAATCCCTCGTGCTCGTTAACCGTAGTGTGACCTGTCAGGTGAGGTACTCTCATTTTAAACCGTAAAGTTCGTTGTACCTGAAAATGATTTGTTCACAAACACACGCATTTACGCTCACGACCGAATGATTAGTGTATTTCGTATTAGGCAATACATTAGTTAATAATGTATATTGATAATTATTCTATTATGACTTAAATGTTTTTTTATTTTATATTTTAATTTTAAAGTGTTTTATGAGTTTTGAATTCGTTGATAATAAATATATAGATTCAAATACTTTTGTTTATTTTTTAATTTAATTTAATTTAATTTAGTTAATAAATTTATAAACATTTAAATATTTTCAGATAATGAATTTATTTATATAATAAATAAATGAAGTTTAAAACCATGTAAAATCGCGCTTTTATTAAAATCGTATTATTAATTTAAATAATAAAAAATAAAAAATTAAAATTTTTAGATTTTCTTGGTCAACTTTAATTTTAGGGTTTTCAATTCATTTTACACTAAAAATGGCAACATAAACTTTGCAAATTGCGTATTACTAAAAATGGTTTGTTAATTTGTATTTTAAAAAATAAATCAAAAACTTAAAACTTTTTAGACTTTCATTGTTATCATCTAGTCAATTCTAATGTTTATTTGAAGGCTTTAAAAATAAGTGAAAATTTACTCGTTCATTAGAAATTTTAGTTAATAGTTAGAAATTTCTTATGAAAATATTTCTACATCATTATAGATATAATGATTCAAAAGGTTAGTAAGATTGTATTTAAATAAATATTTTGAAATTGAGACGAAACATATATATATATATATATATATATATATATATATATATATATATATATATATATATATATATATATATATACTTAGTGTTACAAATATTATAAATCTTTTCCATTTACTATATTTTAGGAATTATCTAACACGTTATTTCATTATGAAGATAATGAGAATTTGTTCTTATTTATCAATATTGATGGCTTTAAAGAGATTTTTTTTATTAGGGTCGATCGTGTCCTTTTAATATCTTAATTTTCTTTATCCTTACATTTTTAATTAGGCCATACTTTTTTCTTAAATTTGATGAAGTTAACTTCACAAAGTAGCATCTTCTTTGATACCCTAATGATTTAGCCAAGACTTGGCATTTTTATGTTAATTTTTAATAGAGACTTTAAGTGGTTGAAATTTCAAAGCAACTAAAGTCTCTATATTTTATGTTGTTTATATTTTACTTAGATATTAACTACCTACTCATAGTTATGTTTTAGTGAGAAAGACACACTTTTATGAGGAAGATAAGATATGATATATTATGTTTAATTTTAAAATTACAAGTTGGAAAACGCTTGAATTTGTTATATCTTTCTCCACAATTATCTAGAAATATTAGAATATAAACTTCACAACCATATAAAATAATATAAACAACAAAATCCTAAAAAGGAATTTCTTCTGTGCTCAAAGTTGAAAATCCACTAATTTACAAATGCTTAAGTAAATAAAATTGCTACTCTCATTTATTTTTTTCTCAATATTGTAGTCAAATCAAATTTGCCATAAAACTTGTTACACAAATATAACATAATTAATAAAAAACTTATAACATGAATAATGATGAAGTCAATTCCATCAATTCCATTAACTGTGTGAGAGGATACAATTTTTGCTTTGTTAATCTTCTAAATTTCTTTGTAAAAAATTGACATGTTGCAACAACTTAACCTTAAACTATGTTCATCATAAGGTTTTACTGACATGTTACAAATTAACCTTAAACTATGTTCATCACAAGGTTTATGTTTATCACAAGGTTTGAAAAGGTTTGAATAAGGTTCATCCCAAGGTTTATTTATATTTATTTTTCCATATATAATTAATTTGGGGTAACATAATTTTTTATAATTTATAAATAAATAATAAAATGTTTTTATGATTTATAAAAAAAAAAATTAGTAAATAATAAAACACTTAAATATTCATTTAGATTTATCGAGACAAATAAATAAATGTTTTTTATTGTTTTATTGTTAATTTTAAATGAATAATTATGTAAACAAAAAATTAATAACATCATTATTACGTATTCAATAACATCATTTTTATTTTTAAGAATTAAATTATTAATTAACATTAAATATGTTATTTTAAAAGAATTAGAATTATCACACACATAGGTTAATTAAGAAAAGTAAGTGGCCCAAGTCCACACATCTTTAGTTATCAAATTCTGCATTAAATCAAGTTTTAATTTTTGCATTAGAATTTCTGGACCGACGATTAAAATACCAAAAGAAAGCAAGTAATCTCTCTATTACTTCTTAGGACTCAACGTGACCTCGGGTATGCATATGAACGCTCTCTCTTGATACTTTACAATCTCCCTAGTGAGCAAACATTTAGTTTAAATAGGATGTTGTAAGCGTACATCATAAGCAAATATTTTCTTTTCATTTTCCTAGGTTGAAAGTCATTACTAGTTCAATTTTCGCACTAGGATTCGGGACTGTGGATCGAATTATCTTTAGAAGAGCAAGTAATCTCTCGCTACCTTTGCACCCACGGGTGATCCTAGGCAAGCATATGAAAACTCTCTACTCTAGTATTTCACCATCTCCCCATAGTCGATGAATTAGATTAACTAGAAGTATTGTAAGCGGCCCACATCCGCACATGTTTTACTTTTGGGCAAGGAACAACCAAACCTAGTTTAAATAGGGGATTTTTGAAAGGATCACCGTATATCCAAGCATGTTCTAAACCTCTGTGCGCTTGTTCACCTCTTTTTCACACACATTCACACCCTTAAGTGAATCAAAGCGTCCAAAACTCACTTAACCAAACGCATTATTAAACTCTCCTCACAAGGGCCACAAGAGAAATTATAGCTTAAGTTAGGACCAAGGGGTAGGCATCCAACAAGATGCCTTGGTCAGTTTATATCTTGAAACACAGAAGTTGACCTGCTAGAACTTTAAATCCGTCTGCACCGCCTACCGTAAAGAAAACCCGAGCGCAACAGACCCGATTCGTAGGGTTAGGCTTAGGCCCAACAGGTGCGGTATTATTCGTGGCTACCTCGACCCGTCTAATACTCGGCATCGGTAGTTGAATTACTGGCGGAAGCTCAAGACTCGAACGCCTCACGTGGGATGACCAGACCAGCGCCCAAAATTAGGGCATCCTTCCTATAGGTGATGGTGCGTGCAAGCACTAGATCCTCTACCCTTACCTTGCTGATTTTCTTCGCCTGGATCGGAGGCGTCACCGCCCTTTCGGAACGTTGCCCCGCATTCGCAAGACATCTTCTCAAGGCGCAAAGCACATTCGAGCGTGTGAGGACGATTTAGGTCTTCTAGGATTTGAGTATCATACGAAAAAACACAAAAAACCATATTTTTTATTGATTGGTCACATAGGATTAATCTAAAGGGAAAATTTTATCTTTATTTTCCCCCCCCCCCCCCCCCCCCCCCCTATATAAATTAAATCTTCAAGGAAGATCTCTTCTTAACCTTTAATACATGGTTATAAAACCATAACCCAAATTTCATCTATGTTAGCTATTTCAAACCCTAAACTTCAATCCAAATAATTCTCTTAACCATCATATATATGACTATTCGTCAACATTCATTTATGCAAAGGTTTTACTTCAACCCAAAATTCAATATGATGGCCCACTCACTTTACTATAGTGTTAACAATTCGAATTTATAATTGATCAACTCAAGCATATGCATGGTCTTTATTTAAATGTTCATGGAACATTTCACTTCACACTACTACTGACTTTGGTCGAAACTCAAGGTTTCAACTCCACATATGCACTTATTCTTTAAAACTTACCCAAACTTGACCTTGGCTAATCAACACCAACACATATAGAATCATACATTCCAACATCTATCAACCTTCACGGCATTAACTTAAAATGCCACCACATATTTAATATTCAACCACATAAATCTGTACTTTGGTTAAAACCAACGCCAACATAAAATAACATTTTGCCCACGCAACATAACATATCCTTCCATCCAACGATGTATATCTATCGCATTCCATAACTTTTAGTGATCAACGAATATCACGTTATGAAAATGTACTAGACTTGACCTTGTACTTACTTAGGATAAAAATGGTTTTTATCCTTACCATTTTTTCCACGCGTCCATCAAGGAGCAGATATCGTATTCTAAATTCACAATCCACTATCATTCGAAAGGCCACGTTTCGATACCGCCGCCCTTATTGTCAAACCACCTCTCCTGCTCAATTGCTCCGTTCCGCTCTTCATCTTCATGGTTCCTCTTTAAACTTTCGCGCCTTATATGCTCATCTCCGCGGTTTATTCCCTAGTTTCTCTTCAATCGACCTTTCGTTCACTGAGTTTAGTGCACTTATGCTCCTCTCGCTTCTTGAATTTAACACCACTTCATAAATTCCACCACGCATCTCTCCGCACACCGAGTCCATTGATTTCATTTTATTCTAATATGAAATGATTCAAATCTGACATTGCTATTCAATCAAGGTCACAACACTTTGTGTTTTAACAAACCCAATTACCGTATACTTCTCGCTTCCCTTAATCGGTTGATGAATATTAATCCAGGTTTCATTCCAAACTGAAACCCCCGGTAAGAATTACTACGAATTCCATTTAATCCTTATGCATTTTCTTCAAATCACATAGAGTTTAAAATAAACCGTGTCCTCAATTCATTTCATATTCGACCCATTAACGGTTTCGTGCCTTATGAAGTTCACTCTGACTTCATAGCACTCTATGCCTTTGAAACTCATGATTCATGCACAATTACCATTCCCTCATGCGTATTTAGCTCTCGCGCTCACAAATTCACTATGCCACCATTCAACTTCACAATTTCTTCGTGGTTTCAAATCTCGTAAACCTCACAACATTTTATGGTTTTCCAAAATAATATTTCCATATGCCAAATTCTGTGTGCCCTCTTTTTCAAATCCACCACAGAATTTAACACATAATCGCTCAATCAATCACGCATACACTCGAAAAGATACTTTCATATAAACAAATGAAATTTCTTGCTGCAAATCTCTTCGTTTCGGCTCGATTTTCAAATCATTGGCTCCCGTTTTACATTTTCCCGTGAGGCTTGATAAACAAAACTCGTTTGTCCCTCTAATTCCCCTCGTCTCCTACCTCTCTCTAATCTATCTACCTTTTAGGCTTATTACATTTATACAAATTATGATGAACCAATTTAGGTTCAAATCCCTTCAATGACCGAACAAAATCCTCAAAACCGCAACCCTAAAATCTAGATTCTATCCCTAAAATCTTGAAATCGAATCTAATTTAGGATTTACAATCAATTCCTAAAATCTCAAATCTAAACTATTTGATTTCCCTCATGTTCTCCAATCATCCAGGAACATTACAAAATCCTCACATTAATTAAAATCTCATTTAATCACTCAAAACCTATTAATAATTACATAAAAATCAACATTCTCTAAAAAACACAAGACCCCTATGTTTAATAAAATACAAGGTATTTTCTTGAAGCTAATGCCCCCGCATCAGAAGTCAGTGAACCTGCGTAGGGTACCGCTACAGAAAACCCTATACCCAACTTAACATCAAGCCACAAGGGCAATGGCTACAAACTCTCAACACTTTTATTAGCTTCGTTAAATTTACCGTATTTAACTAAGTTGACAAATGATCCCACCGCACACAACCCTACATGACCTCATGCTCATCAAACTCCCTTTCGTATTTTCCACCTATGGTATTCGTTGAACAACATCGTTGATGATACTATTCGACTAAGATTATTTCAACGCACCCTAATTGGAATAGTCACGAAATGGTATGTGGAGTAGCCATCTGCTACACATGGAACCTTTAGTGCTCTCATTACCAAGTATTCCTGGATCGTATTGCCACATCGGTCCAACGTGATTCCGGAATGAAATTACCGACCCACCGCAGGCAAACACCCAACGTCCATATCTCGGTACCATCTCCACGAATGGCGGAGGCGTCGTAGTTAGGCAAACCCCATTTCTAGTGTTTTGCTCTGTTGTTCCACAATCACCTATGTTGTTGTCATAAGCTTAGTTTCCTATTGATTAGTGTATTCTAAAGCTCCCCGGGGAAAACGGTAAAGTTAGGTTTCCATGTAGGTTATGGGTGAAGTAGTGTACCAAAATCACCTTTTCCTCAACCACTCATCACAAGTCACCCCACATGACACTAAGTTATGACACCACCTCCATAAAGGCATCATATGTCATACATGGTTTGTCTAAATTTGTGAGAAATATCTAAGTTTATTAATGACCCAATTATTACTTTTCCAAAGTTGTTTTACTTAAAAGACAAAATATTTACCTAAAAATGTGATTTCCATGTTTAGTGATATGCATTAATCAAGACCATAATATTTACTCAAAAAAACAAATCGTTTTCAATGGAATGTGTGTCGATATTTGAAGAACGTGTAAGTGGGAGAGGATTAATAAGTTGGAAGTTGAAGACCCTAGAGGATATGATTGAATTTTCGCAGAAGACTTAATATGAACAATATCGATGGGGACCAAGTTGCAAATATTCCATATTTTCGACTGATGATTTTATAAGAGGAGAGGAATCGAGTGAATCCCGCACCTACTCAATTTCATCTTCATACTCATCGAAGTAAAAAAGTAGAGGATATCAAACAAACATATTGTTCAACATATTTGAGTACGCTTATGTGAGTCTTTATATATTTATCAATATACGTATAATTTGTTACGAAGATGCATATATGTTATATCTAATTTGTTGTAAAACATTTATGCATATATGTATTGTGTGCATATGGTCCGTATTGGTAAAAAACCAAAGTATGAGTGTATCCTCGATATAACTAAAAAACGCAATCAACAAGAAAGTATTAAATTTGGTCACGATGTCACTTCATCACATTTACACTAACTTAGACCGTAACATACCGTAATAATATATACCGTACAGGCACATTGATAAATCCAATGTTGTTTGTCATGGAAAAGATGCAATTCCATATGCCCATGAGATTTCAAATAAGCACCACATTTAATAAAGGATATGCGATCTATTGTCTCACATTTAATGCAAAGAGGTTTTAATGTTACAATGATATGGGACAAGTTCATCTCTCAAGGTGAAGGATGGATTTGGTGAGTTATACACAGGGACATCTCGAGATACATATATGACAAGACAAGATATATTAAACATTTACAATGATACTAAGGTTATACAACAGTATCAAAGTGATCCAAAACAGACAGAATGTTGCACAAGGAACACCTCGAGAGCTTTTTCTTCTACCTAAACAAGATCTTGTTGAAAAGATCCTTTTATTATAGGCATACAAACAAAGTGGATGTACTCAATGATGCTAAAACATTCTCACAACAATATAATCTCAATGGATTCAACATTTAGTACAAATAAGTATGGGGTGAGTACAAATTATTCTAAATTTTGATTTATTTATCCAACCCTATTTTAGGCATGGAATTTGTATAAATATAATTATGTACATTGTTTGTAATGTAAACAATCGTACACCCAATGGTTTTCGACTAACATCGCAATGGGGTTCCGTAGCTTGGGTGACATCACCACGCAATACTATAGCTGAGCTTTCCAAATGGATGTCAACTCTTTTCCATTGGGAAGAAAGAGCGACCAGATTATGGTGTTCAAGCTTTTCACTGCGTAATATGAGATGCCACAAACCGTAATTGAAGCGTTAAGGTGATGTGTTTATTCTTTGCAAGAGACATAAAGCTATTGTTAATGTATATTCCCTCTAATAAATTGTGTTATTCTGTGTCTTCACAATCAAGTGTAATATATTATTGGGTGTGGCATGTTCGTCGTGCATGGTTGAAGAATGTTGGAAATAAGTCCAAGGAAGGAAAAACCAAATCAACATTTTTCATTCTTTAGGAGAAATCATGCACGCATGTGAAGATGATGAATCCGTAAAAGACAAGCTTGAAAGATTCTTTGAAAGATTCAGACCAAATCAAGGTTTTGGAATATTTTAAAACTTGGTTAGCCAACAAAAAATATGTAAGTTTCTCGTAAGTGACTTTAATGACTATTTTTCATGTCATATGTATTATTAATTCATGGCTCTAATAAATTTCTTTCATGTATATGTGGGCAAAAGCATACAGTAAATTTTCCCACATTCCAATCGTGATACAAATAATGCTACCGAATCTATCACTTCGCATATCAAGGAGAGGTACCTAAGAGAAAAGAATAATGCATGTCATAGATGTGTCGATTGCTTAATATATGTGTTGTTGACAAAGGTTGTATTATATTACAATCATATGCAACGTTTAAAAGAAGCTTCGGTTTTACCGCCCTCTAGAAAAAATTGAGGAACAATTAGTTCATCCAAGTTTAGAGCTGTACAAATCCCAAATTGAAGATTATTGCAGTTCGATGAAAAGAGTAACAATGGTTATTGGGTTCGTAGCAAACACATATGCGATATTTGGCACAATGCTTACATAAAGGTTCCAATCTACACTTCTATAATTGCAATTGGGCCTTGAATGGGAAGTTTGCTTGTAAACATGTATTGAAAGTTGAGATGTTGGTGAGTAAAGACATTGCAGAAATGTATTGCCTAATATCACTAATCCTACCAGCAGAAGTGCCTACAATTTCATTTGATTTGAGTGAAACACCTATAGTGGCCTAGAAATCCAAACAGCTTCCGCCATGTATCGATTCTCCTCCAAATATAAGTTATTATAATGAAACAAGCATTGATAATGTTCAATCAACCAATGTATGACCGTATAGTGCATTATTTGGAAGACGATGAGATGAAACGTGTTAACTACCACCATGAGAAATTGAGATCCATACCTACAAATTTGGACCAAGCAAAGGCATCAGTCAGCTTTGCAGAAAAAGCATGTCAAGATTACAACAGAATGTTTTTCAATAACATAAATCCATCAAAGATCACTATTAAAAGAAAATATAGTTTCTAGCCCAGAAAAAGAAAAGGCACTGTGGGCGCAAGTCAAAATCAGTGAAAGATAATCCACATTTTGGAAAAGGTTGGACGAGTTCGTTCAAAAAAAGAAACATGGATGAGAAACTCGGAGTTATCTTCAACACCAAAAGAAGGTAAGTACATACTCGAGTTAGTGCAACATTCTATTATATGAAAAATGGTATGGAAATTTGATGGCATGCATTTTTTTTTTATGGAAATACGATATATTATCATTTTCATACATCTTCATAACTATATAAACTTTTATTATTACAAATTGTAGGACCCACATCTCACAACGTTCCGTGTTGCTCTAATTCAATTATTTGATGAGCATGTTGGTGAAAAAAACTATAGCAGTTTGAAGACCGGCTCCACTCATTAACATCCAATTTCCTCCCCAAGGGTGCTTCTCCCTTCTTGTACACAACCAAAGGATTTACTGCTACCCACACCGACCACCTTTCTCCATCATAAATTCTCCCATGCCTACAACCACCTCCCCAAATCCTTCTCCCAATCCCCACCCCTACCATTTATTCATCCCACCTTCTCATTGTTTCAATCATCCACCTTTCGACATTCCACCCCCCCCCCAGGGTGATCCCTCGCCCCTAGGGTGATTCCCACTATCGCATGATCCTGGGGTGTATCACCGCCCACACCCACCACTCTTTCCGATTTCTCACTTCCACTATGCCTTTATCCATCACCCATGAACCATGCCTATATCCATCAACAATGCCTCCACCTTATCCTGGCCGAGGAAGGACAATCTTCTCCATTGCCTTAGATCTTCATGGTGAGAATGAGTAGTTGATCAAAATCTTATTGCGTAATTAACAAAGCACTGATTCTACATTTTGATTTTTACAACTAATTAGTTATTTAATTTTTGCAGCAATATCAATTTTGAAATGTAATTTTGGGAGTGTGCGAAGCGCTACTTAGGGTGACGTATAGACCCAATTTACAAATCATCATGATGTCATTTTTCCATTATTTCATTTATGGGCGCGACCTTCCATTATCTATGTTAAATACTATGTCATGGCCCATTTTGTAAAAGAGAAAAATGTATAACTAGACCAATTTGGAATAGAAGTACAAGAATGTGAACTTGGTGTATTATACAATGCCTTCAATGACTTTTTAAATTCATGATGTGGATTTAATGTTATATTCTATCACTACATTACCGTTGATGAATGAAATAATGGATTTATTTTGTTTCTATTTACAAATTATAAAGTTTTGTGTTAAATTACTTAAATTTATATCTTATTCAAATGTTGCATGCATGTAAAACCATATCATACCATGAAACTTTGCTTAGTTATAATAATAGATGTATCATGTACATGAAGAGAGCATATATATGGATTCAAATTTATTTTAATTTTGAATTTTATGAAATGGAAAACTAAAGTTTTAAAGCACAACATACATGCCTTCTAATAAAATCTCGCAAAATTGATAAAGTTTTGAGCCTTTACCACTAACAGCTTTAACATTTAAAGATGAAAACTTTATTGATAGGTGGTGTAGTATTATTTAAGTTTTTTTCTTGCTTTATATATATTTTTAACAATTCCTTTATTTATCTATAAATAGGCACAAACAATATTTGTGGTATGAATACAAAGAAGTGTGTAAGATTTTTTAGAGATGGATTCACCTTAGTGTGGATGGGTTTTTTCCCCACATATTTTTAAACAAGTAACTTTTACACCAAGAATTTTCTTCAAATAACACCCTATCACCATCTATTTTAAAATAATTCAAATTAAAACTTTAAAAAAAATTATTATTAATATTATTAATTATAAAAAAAATAATATATGACAAACATAATATATTTTTTGAATTTGTATTTTCGAGCAGTAACTTTTAATACCATGAAGTGCCTTAACATAACACCCCGAGATCACCCCTTTAGCTCCTTTCCACCATTTGGGCCTTCAATTTTTTTTCTAATATTTGTTGTCCTTGAACATTTTGGGCGCTTTTTACCGCTATATACTTGCTGTTTCTATAAAAAGAAGCCTACAATCGAATGAAACATTTTCATAGTCGCAGCTTTTTGGAGTCAAACACAATTTTGAATCGTCAAATTAATTTTGGTGGGAAAAGCCTTGTTGAATTCCATCTAAACTTTCAAATAAAAAACCAAGTTCCCAATCATACCTAGCCTAAAATATTAAACAAAAAACAAAGTTAAATCTAAAAGAGAACTCTCTCTCACCAGAAGGCTAGATCCTAAATTTCCAAAGAAGGTTTGTGGTTACCCCTAGTTTTCTTAAACCTAAAAAAATTCAAAGAGCCCACAATCTTTAGAAATTACTAGGTGATAACATCCCCCAGAGTAAAGTTTTCTCAAGCTATGTACCGACATCTCGTGTCCTCTTCTATTTCTTTGCTTGGGCATTAGTCTTGATGATAAGGAAAAGATAAATCGAAAGAAAGAACAATAATAATGAAACACTTTTCCATAAGATACTGTCATAATATGAGAAATCAATTAACTTGCCAACTCATTGTATTTCAACAAACAACTTCGGTGTCTATACAGTTCGCAAGCACATCATGGAGTTCTCAAAAACTCTTTGTTAAGGCTTATTGATGTTTTTGCATCAATCTTAGACATATTTTCAAAAATAGGTCAGATGAAATATCGAAACAACAATTGCATCGTAGTTTCCTCTTACCATTAGCTCATTGTCTATCTTCATATTTTCTCTGGTACATCCAATCCTTCTCTTTCAAGCAATTTTTCTCTTCTTAGGAGTTAAATAGTGACCTCGAAGCTTTCCAACCTCTTTTCTATTTCCTTTACCCGTGCCTAGACATGGAATTTTCATGCAACTACTTCCAAAGAAATTCAACTATTCATAAATAAAAGGCTTATAATCCATCAAGCCCACCAACATAGATATTATGCCAAAAAAAAAAAAATCAAATTTTCTTTTCTATTTTTTTAATGACTTTAAAGCATACAACATGCCAACTAATAAACCACTTTTGTCTTTAGTGTAACCTACAACGACTTGCCGGCAACACAATGACAATCCCCTCTTAAAAGGATTTATTAAACGAAGGGAAAGGCACTATTAAATCACTTCACAAAGTTATTTTATATTTTATTTTTATAGAAATCCTTCAACCAAAACTATTGATAATTAACTTTATGGATAAAGAAACACCACAACCTCAAATTAAAACCATCCAAAGGATTTATTAAATGAAGGGACAAGATACTATTACTAAATCACTTCACAAAGTTATTTATATTTTATTTTTAAAGAACTATCAACCAAAACCATCGATAATTAACTTTATGGATAAAGAAACACCACAACCTCAAATGAAAAGATAATCGTAAAACCTTGTATGAAAACTATGTAGCTAAATCCATGGTTAAATCACTTTATAATGTTATGAATCTCATGTAGCTTATGTTCATCGAAGAGATTTTTATATTTTTTATTTTTTTTTTATAATTAAAGTTAATTGGAAATATTATTTTACATTAGATATATATATATATATATATATACATAATTTAATTAAAATTTAAAAAAAAATATTTATATAAAATAATGAAAAATAAATAAAATGTTTAAATATATGCTTTTCAAAGAGCATGACAAACCAAAGGTCTATATTCCGCGTTGGCAAATGCCATCCGAGAGCATGATTTAACTTCCATTCTCATTATATATTTTCATTTAATTTTACTTAAAATTTAAATATATATACACTTTAAATATTAAAATTTTATCATTTTATTCTTTTATATTAAAATTTAATTTCAATAATAATAAAAATGAAAAATAAATAAAATATTTAAATTGTACCTTCCCCATTGGGTTATTATTATGTTATTTTTATAGGGTTATTTTTATTTTTTATTTTTATTTTATTTTATTTGACCAAGTTAAAATATTTAAATTCCATTATATTAATTTTTTTTTTAATTTTTTTTATAATTTAATTTAATTTTAACGATTTTATTCTGACCAATCAAAATGTTAAATATTACATTATAACATTATTACCATATTCCACTGTAAAGCATCTCTCAACACAAATATACATTATAAATAAAATAAAATATTATATTAATCCTCAAAACTAATCTAATTTTAAAAATTTAAAATAAAAATAAAATTTATTTAATTAAACAATTAAAAAAATAAATATAAAGTCAATTAGAAAATATTATATTAATAATTAAATTAATAAAATATTAAAATATTAGATATAAATAAAAATAAAATTTACTCAATTAAAAAAATTATTACAAAAATTATTGTCAACTTTACTCAAGCATTATATATTACGAAGAAAATGTTGTTGCAATCATCAAAACAAGTTGCAAAAACTTCACTTTAAAAAAAAAGTAGGGATAACAAGTTAGAAGAACCATTAACAAACAATTGCTAATATCCTTAAAAATACCTTCTTATATAAAATTGTGTATGTTTTAGAAAATCACCAATCAAAAAAATCACAGACACAAATTAGTGTTTATTTAAATTCTAATTGTGTAACCTTTAATGATGAAATATTTACACATAAATACTAATATTTAATTATAAAATTATGTTACATTTTTGTGAATATTACATTTTTCATTGAAAGTTTTAATAAATAGATTGAAAATTCGCATATTAATTTGTTTTAGAAAATTAACTTGATTTTTTTTGTTTTTTATTTTGCTTTTTTTTTTTTTTAAATCATAATCTTTGTTTTTCTAAAATGAGTTTTTGATTAAAGATATAGGATTTAATCCTTAAAATTTTTCTAACAAATTATAAAGAATTTTCTATAACTTAAAAAAATTAAAATTCCAACCAATCCTATTAAATTCTAAACAAATTAAACCCGAAAATAAATTTAAAACTCCTCCAAAACCTATAACACGTATAAAGACAACGACTTGCTTTAAATGTTCTTCCCAGAATTGTTTAGCCGAGTAGCACGTTTGTTCATTAAGGGTCAAAGTTGCTTGCATTGAGATTTAACATCCTAATCACTCAATAATTAATGCCCGACGAACGAATTCATGGCATGGAGCCACAACGAAACTCCGTCACGTCGTATTCCAATTCCAACCGCGATGGCTCGCATGAGATTGTGCATGGCCATCGCCATGAACACACCCCGTTCATTGATGGGCCGACAGGGCAGCTGTGTGCTGCTCGCTAAAAGTGAGGACCCCATCATCACGCGTCGGTGGACCATTGTAATGTCGTATTCCAAACCCTGATTTTGAAATCGCGCCGCATCGACAAAGTTTATGAGTGGTTGCAATGATGGCGAACTCGTAATATTGTATAAGAGTTATTCGAGCAATCCATGAAGAGATTTTTTCGTTTACGTTACCTCCCAGATATTATCCATTCGTTGCTTTTGCCATTTCATGGTCCGATGGGGGCCTGCTTGCTTACCTTTATGCATGGTACTTTCATACTTTTTAGCACATTTTTTCAACAAAATGTTGAAAGTATGAACTAATAAGAACTCGTAAAAAAATAAATTTAAATAATTTAAATAAATAAACAATAAAAAATTTCAATGTTTAACCATGGAAAATTATAAATATTTTTTTGCAAATAACCAAATTAATATCAACATCAAACAAAACCCAATGCGTAGCATCTCACCAAAGACAAGTATAACAATTCAATGATAAGATTGAAATCTATCTTTTTGAAGGTGACTAATAATAGTTACTAAAAAGTATGTAAAGCTGACTATTCATTGAAACACGCATCGCAAACGATATCACGGCTGAGAATTTACTTGAATATAAAAGCGAAAACACGGATGAAAGAATTTAAAGACCTCTCGTGTCCACCGCCATATGCTTCTTATGTTACGTAAATATTATTAATGATCCACCACAAAATCTTTTTAGATTATAAAGCAATCTACAGTCCATCATATAATTAAGAAAACTGAGCCATCGCTGTCATCTTTGCATGTCATCGATTGTGTACAGAATGGTCCCAATATTCCACGGAATCATGATGGGAAATGCTACATATTCGCCCAATTCGACAGACTTTCAAAAGTTGCCGCGCCCTTGCAAACTTAATCAAACTCTCATTAAGTCTAAGTGATACCTTCAACACATTTTTCATTCACCAAGAATTTTTGAAAAATATACATGACTTAGTAGTTTCATATAGGTTCACAGGATATTGATACATCAGCTAGACAAACCTTTATCCCTCTGGTACAATGATTGAGATTAATGCTGCATGAAAATATAACAGACGTATTCCTTATAATATATAGACGTATGTATTTGGGTGGCTGGCTTGGTTCGTTCAAATATTTTATATGTTTTTTCATGTGTCTTGAATTTAATAAGGAAATAAAAAGAAGCAGAAAATAATAATGCTATATTTGAAATAAAATATCATGATTATGTAGAAAAATATATAAATTATGAGGCAAAGGTCGAATAGTTAAATAATAATAGTAATACTTAATTTTACTATGGTATAAAAATTATTTTTCTTATAAAAATTGTTGATCTTTTTTATAAAAGTTGTTTTTTTATAAAAGTTGTTTTTAATTTATGTTGATAGACAATTTTTGTGAAAATCTTATATTCATTTATATTTTATTCTAAATCGTTATCTATGATGATAAATGGAAGATATTGATATACTTAGTTGTTTATTATAATTATCAAGATTTACATTTTTACATTTACTTAATACAATAATGAAATCACCACACAAATAACAAATAATACCCTATGAATCAACTCATTAATTTTAAAAATTTTAAAAATAATGATTAACATATAACAATCATATTTATTAATATAACTATAAAGATCTTAAATTAGCTACTCCTCATACTTAATTATTATTAGTTATAAATATATTTTTATTTATATTTTAAATTAATTAAACATTAATGATTAAAAATCAATCATTCATATACAATTTAAAAAAATTTCATTAACTATGTAAGAAGAAAAAAATATATTAGCATTCAATATCAAAAACACTATATTTCGAATAAACTTAGGAAAAAACAAGTATATTTTTTTTTCATATTTACTTTAAATGAAATCTCAATATATATATTAGTTAGTAATTTTCTTTCCTTTTTTTTGTTTTTACAAATATATAATTGTATACCTTTATATGTGAATAAAGGGCTTTAAAATCTTTGATATATTAAATGGTATGGTATTTCATTTGCCCAGTGTTTTAAGTTTTTTATAATGAATTTGTTAGAATGTAAATTTTAATTATATATTCACACAATTTAAGTGCTCCAAGTGTTTTTAGGCATTCAATTCATTTTATGCATTGAAAAAACAATATAACAATGAAAATTACATTTTTTCCAAGAATTTTATGGCCAAATTTTGACAAAAAGACCAAAATATAGAACAATTAAACTACACCAAATATTAAGACAAACTCATATATACTTACTTTCCACTATAAAAATCACAAGTCCGACTTAGTTTAATTCATCTCCATGAGACCTATGAAAGGGTAAAAGATTAATGGCTATCATGATGCCTAAGCTCCTAATATTGAAGCTATAAGGGAATGTCCTCCAACAAAGAAGGGACTAAACTACCAGAAAGAAAACACCGATTAATAAAAATTTTAACAAACAAATTTGTTCTTGTTCTCTTTTTAGTGGAGGTGAATAGACAAGGACAAGTTTTTACAAGAGTATTTTTTGAGCAACCTTAAAGTCTTGAAAAATTACATTTTCATAACACCACTCTCTCGATAGATATACATCCTCCCACACTCATTTTGTAAAATACATACTTTTGAAAAAGATGGAAAGTGGTAAGGAAAGACATAATGTTGCCGATGCAACATGGTAAAGAAAACATATAATTTTCCCGATGCTTGTTACTAAGTACAACAAACATGTACATCATGTTACTAGACATGTTAGTTTTAGGGTTAATATGACACCTAAATTTTTCTAAATGACAATTTAAAAAGATGGGGCACTCATGTGTACAATCCCATGTGCACTACATTAGGCTAAAATTTGATTAAAAAAATGTTGATGCACTAAATAAAATAACTATATTGATTCAAGTGATATGATGTGTAGTAATAACAATTTTTAAAATTATTGTTCCGCAATGTGCACCAAACATACCATTTCTCTAATGTGTTCTAAATATACCATCGTATTCATGTATCTTTATACAAGGAGCATCAAACATCAAGGTCCCATTAAATTATTTTTATTTAGAAAATGGATTTTGAAGCGCTAAACATAGCTACACATTGGTGCACAACACAAACATACATGTATGTATCAATATTTTTTATTGACTAAAAACATGTTAGCATAGCACTATACCAATCAATGGGAAAAGGTGGCATTGGAATATGAGGCACATTGGAGTCCGTTAAAAAAAAGAACCAACCAAATTATTATTTCAATTTCTAATTAATACTCCACACATGTTCAAGCTTCAATGTTGTCTAAGAATGTAACAATGGAGGAAAAAATAACATAATAACATAATCCTATAACATGATGAGCAGATCCACAATGTCCATTTATTATAAATTTAGTTTTTTGAATTTAAAAGGAGATACCATGCATTCAATCTTATTAATATTAGTGTATATCCCACGTATCCAAAGAAATGCTTAGAGATATATATATATAAAATGTATATTTTATCTTTAGATCTAATATTATATATTAGATTATGTAAACCATATTAATTAATTACTTTTGAGTTTTTATCGATAAACATTCAAAGAATTTTTTTATTGCGTTAGTCATTTTATCTCGTCCCACAAGATCTCTTTAGTCATATGTCATATACAAATGCAATGGCATGTAAGTGTGTCAAGGACATTTGATTTCGTGTTCCAAAGTTTTTATTCCGAGTGTTTCATGCTATTTCAACCAAGATTCAAGATTAAAAAAGTCATTTGTGTGTTATGTTAATTTTTTTTTTCCTTAATAGTATTTTACCAGTAAAAGAAAAATCCAAATTCCAACCCCGTATCTGACGATTTACTTGGATGGACCTATTATTGTTTTCTGTTTATAATAAAAAGTCGAATAGCTTACATAATGCTGTTCCGCTCTCAAAATGTCAAAATGTATTTTTACTAGTAAAGAAAAATCCAAAATTCCAACCTCGCATTCACGTATTTACTCGGATGGACCTATTATTGTTTGCTTTATTTATAATAAAAAGTCGAATAGCCATATAATCTCTCGCTCTTTTGGCAATTATCAAGAATCGAAAAGACACTTTTTGTATTTTATTCTTATTCTAAACTATTTTTTAGAAAGAAAATACTAATGTAGAAATGATCACAAATATATCTTTATTCAAAACCTATTGTAACATGTTTCTAAATTAGTCATTATTTACACTAATTTTTTAATATAAAAATAAAACTATTTACATCATTTAACCACCAACAACCAGGTTATTTCTATTTACCATTTTGTTTACGGTCTACTTTTTATTTGTATATCATGAGGCATTATATCATTTCTCCTTTTATTTGTATATCATGAAGTATTATATCGCTTTTTCCTTCTCAAATATTGTTTGTATTTTATGTTGCAACTCGATATAATTCTTGGACTCGTGGACTATTTCCACATGCACATGTATTCAAGTTTGAGACATTATTTTTTGTAGTCTAAGCAAGTCCAAGTTTAACACATTTACGGTTAAAAAATATTTTTTTAAGTTTAAAAAACTTATTCCACTCCACTTAAAACAACAATGTCACCGTAATTTATTAGGGTTCCACCCCAAAACATTATATATATGTATATATGCATGTTCATGCTATTGCTGTTATAGGTAATTTTAGTGTCTTCATGGCACCATTGTTTATACGTGATTGGGTTGCCGCTATTCTTCATGTGTGTTTGTTTGGTCACATGGTGTAAGGTGATAGAAATAGCTAAAATCACATAATTATAGAAACACAATCATATATTATGCACAAATGGTGTATAAACACAATCAATAACACACCGATTACATTCAGATTACTCTATTAAACAGAGTTTCTGAGATCCAACTTATTCCTAATTTAGAGAAAGAGGTTGAGAGAATTTTTCAACCATCACAAACCAACTTCCTCAAATATGGAATGTAAGCATTAACTCCAACATCCCTCCTTAATGATTACATTATATGAATCTTCTATTGGATTCACTCATAAATAACAAAAATAATCAAGCTTATCAAGAGATGCTCCATCAAGATGCCTCATAACCTCGGAAAGGTGTAGTTGTCAAGTTGGATTCCCGTAGTTCGCTTCCTCAACTCCCGAATCAAGGACCTTCGGAAGTCAATTACTAAAACATCCTAATCTGTCGCATAACCTTATTAGGAGACCACTTCCATGTTCACCACTAATGAGGGATCCTTCCCTAGATCCACAACTGCCATACTATCTAGAAAACCATCCATATTAAGCCTTACTAGCACTCGATCTTTAAATACCTGTTCAAACACATAGCTGAATTTCTAGTCATTTTATGGAAGATCTCCCATCTACCGAGATACATGGGTGCAAAACGTTGTATTCGCTAGTTGTATAGAAGAGCCGTTCAAATATGAAATGTATCTAGATTCAAATATTACATCATGAACTTTCTATGAAATTCATCATAACGTAATTTACAAAACTAATATATTTTAATAAAATAATTATAACTCGCTCACCGATATGGACACATCATTCTCCTCCAACTAAGATTTTCCACTCTTATAAGATCTTGACCAATCACTTCAGCTTCTACTGTAGATCTTGATTCAAACGAAGTTTTTGCATAATAGGATTTCTTCTCCGACTCACCAAGCGTACGTACTCTTCCATCTCGCAATCGCAGCTTTTTCATCCCCTGAAACATCATATAATCTTGCAACAAAGACACAACGTCATGCTTTAAAAGTTCCCAATTTAATTTTTGGAAGGAAAGATCAAGGATACCATTGTTGTTCGACACAACCACTATACAGATAGAGAAAGATAAGCTTTCAAATCGTTCGAAGGGGCCCTTATAGATATATATCAATGCTTAATTTATACTTGGATTATGAGTTGAAGTGCAAGATTATTCATGTATGTACTAGATTGATCTATAAAGCAAAGAACAAATTTTTTCCTTCCAACGCTTCTTGTATTTTAATTTGATCCCCCGCTTCTTTGTGAACGAACATAAGAAGAAAAATGAAAATGCTCTTATGCGACTGTATTACAGCTGTTGCAGAAGAATACAGAATCATGGAAAAGCAACGAGAAAAGCTGTATTGCTTGGGTGCACCCCGTGATTAGAGAAAGTCATGGAAAAACAAGGAGAAAGCCTAGGCGGGTGGTGGAATTTTATAAAATCAGATCCCACATAGCTCTAATCGAAAGCGCCAGATCACTCTAAAAGCTCTCCGACCTCAAGGAACAACAAAGGAGCACCCCTCTCCCCCCACCGAAGATCTCCACAAAAACGCACTCAGAAGTCGGCCAAAAAATTCAACTCTTTCACGCACACATGATTAAACACCCCTCTCCAAATGAAAGTAGAGCACCGCGATTCCCAATTTCATCTCAACAACGCCCGTTAAATCCCCAACCATGTACCCGTACCGAGTTGGGCCGGGCGTGCGCAGGGCAATGCAAGCTCGTCCCGTAAGAAGAGAAGAAATAACCACACAATAGAGCACTACCAGCCTTCAGGAATTTTTCACAACACAACACAACACACGGTGTTCTCGATACCATGATAGAAATAGCTAAAATATACAATTACGTAAACACAATCATATATTATGTACAAATACGTATGTAAACACACTCACACACATCGATTAACATTCGTATTACTCTATTAAATAGAGTTTCTTGAGATCCAACTTATTCCTAATTTAGAGAAAGAGGTTGAGAGAATTTTTCAACCATCACAAACCAATTCTCAAATATGGAATGTAAGCATTAACTCCTAAACATAAGGCCCCAAGCCAGATCATACCCTAATGACGTGAACTTGTGCTTTGGACAAAGGAGGATCTAACTTGAATTGTTTGACGTTAAATCGAACATGGTATCTTTATGGTAATTGTAGCTCCTGTTGCTCTCCCGACACTTTTTCTATTTTCATTTTCTTGTTCGAGAGCAAGAGATATGCAACTATGGAGTGAAACTGAATAGTAAGATATATACCCTCCATCGATGTGAGGATTAGATCTTCCCGAAGCCATTAAGTTTTAAAAAAATAATCTTAAATATGGTTTCAATATTGAAAATGAATTCAATTTCTTATTTGTAAATATCTTTAGTTATTTTAATTATTATATACTAATTTTAGAAAATATGGATATGAGAAATTTTATCCATAAGAAAAAAAAGTAAATGTGCCTTAGAAAACATGAGATATTTAGGGAATAAATAATGGTAGTTTTTTAGGAAAAAATCATGAGATATTTAGGTGAACAACAAAACAGTGTTGATTTAAGGTTATGAAAATCTACTTTTCTTTCTAAAGTTGTATTTAAGCATTGTAAGTATAAGGGAAAAATTCAATGGCCAAACGAATGTTGGAATCGTTACAAAGTTGAAGGAGAGATCTAACTAGATGCATGTACAACTTGCTTCGAATGAAAGAGAGCTTTCATACATGTATTGCATTCATGAATTGGATTTGTACCTATTTGATTGAGATGAATTCTTAGTCTTTGAAACCTAGAATTAGCAGAGTTTCAACACATGTGAAGCCTAAAACTAATGATACATTAATTTTATGAAGTTGTTGGTGATTCCTAGTATTGCACCAAGAGGTTGCAAACTCCTGCAGAGGCTGCTCAACTCTCTACTTTATCAACCCAAGGTTCAGACAAACTTAGTTTTATTTGCACAACAAATGAGTGCTTCTCATATCATCCTCATCTTAGTTCAATAGTGAGGTGCTAGTAACTAGGGTTACTCTAGGAAAGAAAGTTCGTCACACTTCTAAATGAAATCTAAGACTCCAAAATATATTATAACCATTACTCTACTAAAAAGGAAAGAAACTACTCTAGATCACACTCATTCATCTAACTGTGTCTAATTTTGCAAGAAAGAAAGATTCACACTTATGCTAAGGCAGAAAAGGAAATTACACTAAGTGGCATTCATAGTATAGATTACCTAATTGGAATTGCAAAGGAAACTAATCTAAAGCACACATGTCGAATCAATGAATACCTAAGTCTTATCTAACTTATGTTTAACTACTTCGTTTAATGATGCATCTTTGTAATGGACTATTCACACTTTAAAATGGCTCTATTTTGCAGCAAAATAAGGAGAGATTCGATGGTCTAATAGGTCACCGGACCAAATATTTAGGGCCAAAGGTTTATTGGTGCATGGTAGGCTTAGGTGAGGTGGAAGAATGATTTTAACAATAGAGGTTATTTTACATTGTAAATGCACTTCTATACATGGCTATGACGTCCTAAAAATATAGAAAGATGTCAGACAGATTTATGCCGTAAATGATGAGAATAAGGTTAGGGAGAGGTGGGGGAAGGTGGATCCCCCAGATATGAAGGATAGGTAACCCTTGCCCGTGTTCAAAGCCAAAAGCATGTTCTGCACTCCACAAGGTTTCTCTCTCGATGTAATCATGACCTAAAATAGCATTGTGAGGGTGACTGGGATGGAAGGTATTTGATCAAGAGTGAAGACCAAGTCGATGGTGTTGAAGGGGTTCTTCTCCTGCTACCTTTAGTCCAAACCCTAGAATCAAGACATATTTTCATGCATTCATCATTGACAAAAATTATCATAAAAAATGGTGGAATGGTAATGAGCGAATTTAGATAAACTCACCGTACAATTGAAACAAAAATGCACCTATAAACGTACAACATGTTCATGATAAGCAAGGTAAAAACTATCTAAAATTTCTCCAAGAAATCATAAAATGTAAGGATATTTTGTCTCTGTGATGGAAGATCTTCTCCCCAAGCTCTAATGCAAGAGGTGAGAGAGGGAGGCTGAAAGCACATTTGTAATGTTTTATATGCTACCAAACAAGTAATTAAAGAAATCAAATCATCTATTCAAACACAAAAAGATAGGCACATGTACACAAGAGAGATCGAGGCTGGGCCAGGCTTGGGCTCTAACCCACAAGCTCACTCCCCTAAAATCAAATCAAAGGAAGCGAAACAAAATACCCATGCTATTTCACAATCATACTATTAAGGTTAAGAGGTTTCCTAGCTACATCCAAAATGTGAGTCCTAGTGAGCTCTTCTTCTCGGCCAATTTATTCTAGAAGGGTGGCTACCAAAACCTCAAATGAGGTCTTTGTTCACTTGTAACTCGAGATAAGTGGAGCTTGCCTCTTTGATCATTCACTTGAATGGTTTCCTCTGATTTCGAGTTGTTGGAGGATAATATTGAAGAGACATTAGTTTCCCTTAGGAGTTAAAAGGTGTCAACCTCCCTACAACTACTCCTTTCTATTCACTTCCGAGCTCTTATTTATAATCTTTTCAAACATGGCATTATTCTTACTATTTTTCTTGATTTAAACCATATTAGGACTCGAATCAAGAAAACCCTTAATACACCATTCTCACCAAGAAAATATGAATGAAATTAAATGTGTGAGAGAGACCAATTAATCTAAAAATGTGAAATGTAACTTTTACACCTATTGATGGTGCTCATTTGTTTTCATGTGAAGAAGTAATAGTGGTAAGGATTAAGGCTGTCATCTTCATATTAAGTGATTCAATGGAAGAATTTTATGCATAAAATGTATGTGTGTGAATAGGAAGAGAAAAGTCTATATAATCAAAGTGAGAGATTAATTGAAGGAAAGAAATCAAAGATCGCAAATAAAGAGAATTTTTGCACACTTATAAAATCACATAATTATTTGGATTGAGAGGAAAATATACTCATCTTCGTATCATTGTCAACCCAACAACACATAGCTAGAAATAATAGAGGACCGAGTGTCTTAAGTAATGATTTTAATATTAAAACTTTGAGATTAGTGTGCATCCGCGGGAGGCGGAAGTTCGTTGTGTAGAACCCTAGATCGTTGATTTTTCAAAGAGTTTTAAGAAAAATATATTGTGCACGAGCAAGAAAAAAAATTCAAAAATAAGATAGAAAATATATGATCAAAGATCTAGAAATCCTTCATGTAGAAGAGCATAATAATTATTTCCATAGGCATAATTAATTGATTATTTTGATGTAGCAAGGAGAATATCCATTTGATGGATTTGGTAGTGATGAACAATGTATGAATTTGGAGTTATTTTTTTACTTTTCAAGTATTTCAAAAATTCTTCTCATGGTATTGGGATTAGCATTGTAATCCATATGTTTTTTTAATAAAATACCATTAGTGCACACCGAAGGAGATTATTTGCACAAGAAATGTTTTAAGAATGTGAGAAGCAATTTTTAAACCGTGCCCTACAATGCTATCAAGAGTGTGAGTGAATTCACAAGAAAACAAAATGTATTTAATCATAAGGAAATTTATATTAATGATGTTTGGGAAAGGAATAGAGCAGTAATAATTTTACCTTTGATAGAGAAAAAATTGAGGCTCACAATATCAAAGCTTTGAGAAATATAATTCAAGTGAATTGGTTTGTTTGCAATTTATGTTGATGGCTATATGAATTGGAAGTTTTTCTTGGAAAGAATATTGAAATTATTTGGAAGCAAAATATAATTGGATTCAAATCGAAATAGATTGGGCTTCATAAGAAAATATAAAGGGAAGCATGTTTTATGGACGTCAAAGAACATCGAAGGACCGGCTAAAGTAGAGTAGAAGCATGAAGTAAAACTACAATAATAGTATGCTTTTCTCCGTGCAATTATAAAAAGAGGTAAACGGTATCTTTGTTTTAAGCTAATTTGTAAAATAAATAGTTGATTACAAGTAGCAGTAATTAGGATGATTACAATAGCATAATTGTAACCAAGAACAGATTTTCTTGAATAATTGTGGCAAAAGACCTTTATAATTTTTAAACTACAAGGAAGGAGGAGGAAAAGTGATGTTAATAGAGGCAAGAAGATTTTTAAAAGGGACAAAAGCATAGTAGGAAGTTTGAAGAAAGCCAACAAGAGAACGAAGGATACCAAAAGGATAGTTGAGAGATATCTCTTGGAAAAGAGATATCGTAATGGGTTAAGGAGTAACTTGTTAGTTACATAGGCTTTGATGGAGTTCAAGGCGGAAAAGTAAATTTTCATGAATTTATAAAATATGAATAATTATAGTCATATCATGGGTTCGAAGAAGAAACCAAATAGCAAGTAGAAAAATATGGTCGCAAAAATTTTCATAAGGAGAAATTAAAAGAAGAATATGAGATAAAAGGAACTTGACAAAAACGTTGCAAAGCTTAGAAAGGCCTATGTAAAGAAGATGTTACCATAAGAGAGCACAAAATTAAAATACGTATATTAGAAATGCGAAGAAGAAGATCAAGTGGCATGTAATGAAATAATTTGCAATGAATTTAACCCGCAGGAGTTGAGTTTAAAAAGAGGCCACCGATAAGATTAATTTCCCACTTAGGACCAAAAGAAGGACCTATCCTTGGTGAAGATGAGGACAAGAAATGATGATACCCAAGAACATCATGATTTTAAAACTAACGAAATGTTTGTAAATGTAATTCATGAAAATGAAGATGACGGAGAGTTACCACATGAAGAAATATCGAACAAATTTAATAAATGAAATTATCCATGGAATTTATTGGTATCTTAGAAATACATCCTTGTATGAGGATGAAGAGAGGGAGACACTTTCATGTAAGTCTTATGAATCATTATATGTATATCATATCAACATGAAATGTTGATGTTTGACACATCAAATGAGAGCCATATTTCCTTATGATTATGTAACTTGGAATGTTTTTTATAGTCGCATGTTTTGATGAAGATGAACAACCATTGTAATAACCAGAAATAGAGGAAAAAAATAATATGAATTATGCTCCAAGGAAGAAGAAGAAGACCATATACTCACAAAGCATGCAAGAAAGAAATAATCATAACACAACAATAAAGAGAAAGAAGGTGGCCTCATATCGGTGAACAATATGTAGTTGGATCAAAGAAGAAAACAAAATAATGACAATAAAGAAAACCATACAAATGTAATTTTGTATATGATGAAAGTATTATGCAAGAGGAAGAAGATGTAGACTTGAGGGAAGAACTCAAGCTTTTAGAGGAATAATAGCAAAACGACATGAGTTACAGAGTTACAACTAATTCATGGAAATATTAAAATTTTGTGTGAGTTGAAACTTTTCAAGATATATTAGTAAACAAGAAGGTGAATATTTACACTGTAAAAATTGAAAACTTAAAAGAGGCACTGTCTTCGAAGACAATAATGGTGTGAAATCATAAGTACAAGTAATAAACAATTATGCACACAAACCGTAATTCTGGAAATAGTCTTGAAGCTCTTATGGTGCCCAATATATGAAACAATGAGAAAAGAGATGAAAGTAATTCTTAGCAGTTAAGGACAAATTTGGATGAGAAAATTGATATGTTGTGGTTACGATAGTGATGATAAAGAGAAGCGACAAAAAGAGGAAAAGGATCGCTGTAGCCAGGGCCAGACAACAGACCAAGAATTGTTGCATCAACAGGAAAGTGGACAAGAAAAGTATAGGATTTGAACTGCTAGGAAGTGAAGTAAACATTAGTAACAGGATTAAAAAAATCACGTAAGAATCAACAACTATAATAGAAGTGTTAGTATCATGAGGAGATTCAGTCATTAATGACACATGAATAAGAGTTCACAAAATTCTTTTTCTACCTTGGGATTCTAATTCAAGAGAACTATAACTTCCCAAATTATCAATATTTTTTGGAAGAAAATCTCCAAAATGGTTTTCAATATTGAACATGAATTCTAGTTATATATTTGTAAATATTCTTAGTTATTTTAATTGTTATATAATAGTTGTAGAAAAGATACTCATAGGAAATATTTATTGATAAGGAAAAAATAAAATTCTGATTTTATACAAGGAGAGATTTAAACAGTCAGTCCAAGAGATATTTATAAATCGATGAGTGATTTAGCAACATAAGAAAATATGCTTTTTTGAAAAATTTACCTGTTCATGAATTATATACATACCACTATGTGATTGAGAATAATTATAGTGTTTGTGGAACTAGAATTAGGTGGTGTGCTCAACATCTATGTGATGCCTAAAACTCATGATAGATTATTTTATAATCAAGAAGTAATATTGTGAAGGATTAAGGACACTTATGTTTAATTGGTTGAATGGCAATTATGTGCAGAAGGTACACAAAGAATAGGGGAGAATATTTGTATATTCAAAATGAGAGATGAACTACAAGAAATTAAGGACAGAGAATATAGACATTCTTTACAAGATTATAAAAATGGCTAGTTTAGTTGTGAATAAGAGGAAATATCTCAAATTTTCTATCATCGAAACCCACAAAGACAAAAAAATACATAAGGAGTTTAATTTAGTGTTAAGTGATGAGATAAATATTAGAACTTTGAGATTAAAAGGAGTTGTGGGATGCCAATTCAATGAATGAATTCTAGATCATTTATTTTCCAAAGAGTGTTTAGACAATATATTGTAGGAACAAATAAAAATATTCAAAGCTGTTAGCAAAGACACAGTTAATGACATAGAAACCCCACATGCAGAAAAGTGTCTTACAGACATGAGGGAAAATTACTGAGTGGTTTTATGTACCCAAGAGAACAGAAACTAATGGATCTTATAGTGATGAACAAGGTACAGTCGTGAGTCTTTTTTGAATCAAGCCAAGAATTTCCCAAAAGCTTGACATGGTATTGGGATTATACTTTTGCAATTCCTCCATATAATGGTAGCATGTATTTTATGAAATATACCAGTCTACAAATGGATGAGAGGAGTTGCACAAACAATGTTTTAAGAATGTGAGATGTATTTTTAAACCTTTCCTTCTAATGTTTTGGTCTTAAGTGAAATTACAAACACACGTGAGTGAATTTAAAAGAAAAGTAATTTCTCTCGTACTTCATGAAAGTGGTATCAAAGCAGATAAGCTCTTTCTGAAAGGAATTCAAAATAGGTACGCTCTATGGGGGGAGAAATTCATGGCTCACAACATCAGATTTTTAAGAAAATCTAATTGAGGTGAATTGTTTTGCTTGCAATTATTTTGATGACTATATGAATTTAGCGTGTAGAAACAGTGTCGTGTGTTGAACCTCGATTATATTATTTATTTAGATGTATCACCATGTTGGACCCCTATTCTTGGGCATGTCCAACCCGAACCCCTTTATTTATGGTGAGCCTGTGCCTAACCGAGTCATATTATTTGTTGAGCTGACAAAGCCCATAAGCGGTTGTTCACATTAATAATTGTAAGTGGTTAAATCTTAACATTCTAGAAAAGGGACCACAATTAGTTATAAACGTTCCTTAGTTAACAACAAAAGTGGTTAACCCACATATGTAAGGACCGCGTAGTAGTTAGGTTTTGGATGTCATTAGGCTAAAAAATAGCATTACACAGAAGGAAAAAGCGTTGCGTGGTGTTGCACTGAGCCTCGCTCTGTTGGAGGTTGGACCCTCGAAGAGGCAAGTGAACATTGAAACTTTACATAGTAATGAAATATCTTTTTTCGCTCGTCTATTTTTGGTGATATCTCTGCATCAGATATTTTGTTTTGTATTTATGTTTTGTCGCTTCAATGTGTCAAGGCATAAAATTGGTATCATAGTTTTTTCTTAGGCTAGCGAGACCCATTGTCGGCAGTAATCATTTTTTAAGCAAGAGATGTAAGCTCAAGGTCTTTAAAACCACAGAGATTTCCACGTTGAGTTACAAACTACATGGGAACTGGAAATCATGGACGGCATTGAACCCAGAAGCGAGCAGAATACTTTTGACTCCCCTTGCAACCTCGTAGGGATACTTTGAGTAGTAGCGCATTAGGAAAGAACGACAAAGAACCGGTATTTCCATACCTCATTGTATATAAAGCCCACACCAGAAACTCAAAAAGAACCATACTGCACCATCACCGTCTTGTTGTTACGTACACCGAGGAATACCACCATTTGGGGACATTTACTTCCGCATATAAAATATAGTAGGTAATAAGAACCAAATGTATTTTCTATCCTCCTCAGTTGTTTCCTCAAAAGATTATGGGGCTTAGCATTATTTTTGGACCCCCGCGTATGTTGTGATTTTTACACTTGTACCAATGGCAGCTTCCCCATGTATTTGAAGCTCGCTCCTCGTTTCTTCCATTTGCACCACTAGTTTTTGATCTCCGCCGATGCCGGGCCCAAGATAGTTTTCTGTATTCATAGCCGAGATTTGGGCTCGTGAGTACGTAAGGGTTTTGCCGTTATCTTCACTAAACCATTATTGCAAGGGCTGATGGGGTGAACGACACTGTGCCCTTGAAGAGTCCAGGCTCGATTTTTGAAGCCAAATTTCAGTATCAAGTTTTGGGGTTTTTAAATTTATATTTACCTATCAGGGAGTAAAATCCTTATCGTACATAAAAACATAATTGAGCCATTTTGGGATGCTTTTGGGAGATTCACGTCCCAGTGAATACTTTGAGATGATAAGTTTATTTTGAGGGAACAGCTAGTTGTTTCGTTTTTATATTTTTAGGTGATCCCAAATCTAGACTAGTGTATGCATGAACACGCTCATAAGTCACAGATGCAGCAGGAAGGCGAACAACATACTAGACACCCTCGAGAACCAAATTTTTGCACTTTCTTTGGGTAACATCAAGGAAGTTATGACCCCATGGAAATCACGCAGCAAGGAATACAAACATAGTGAATAATACGAAGAGAAGGTAAATCCAATCATCATCTTCTACCTTCCATGGAGGGTCCCACTTATCGGGTCAACCTTCTGTGCCCAAGCTAGACATGTACAAATTTGATGGCTCGAAACTAGCCATGTGGTTGGCTCAAATGGACCAATACTTCCGCCTTAATAATATCCATGATGAATACACTAAAATAAAAGTGGAGAACTTTTAATTGGGACTAAGAAAAGACATTAAACAAAATGCCACTGGGAATGTTACCCAAATCAACACGGAACATATTTTTCAAAAGCCCCTTGTGACCATTTTGACGAGATTTTCATTTCCTTGGCACGACGACTAAGCTTCGAAAAATGGTAAAATTATAAAGGGACTGCTATACTCTTCTTTTGAAAGCTTGGACAATTTAACCCAAGGATACTTCTAGATTCCCTTTTATTTAAGTGTTTTTTGGGTGTCCCTAAAGAAGCAATCCAAGCTCGGGCTCCGTACGCGGCACACCGCACCCCCCCACTTCTGTTGGACGTACGCGAGTAACCGTTAGAGGTGGAAGTTGCTCACACGACAGTCCAATCGCCCGGATTTTGTCGTGCGCGTCACCAGCGTCATGGGCCCCACCTCCAAAACCCGGCAGCCTAGAAAGTTTCTTCACGAAAAAAGGCCTTTCCACGAAGGGAACATGATTGTGTTACCACCGTGATGACAAGCCTTGCAGCATAAATGCAAGGAAGAAAATTCTTCCAATTCTGATACCATCGACAACAAGACACCGCAGGAAGCCCCAACCCCGACAGCATAGCAATAATAGGTGACACTCAAATGAACTAGACCAGGATTCGAGGCCTTCTGTGAGATGACAAATATATCAGCCTACATGTCATGGTCGGGAATTTCTTCACCCAAAACTCTAAAAATTCGTAGCTCATTAAACATCTGCCAGGTGGTGTTGATTTATTATGAATTGGCTCATAAATTTTTCCAAACGTGTAGCAAAAGCATACCACTATTTAGTATTGCGATTAATTTCCGGGTATTGATCAACAGCGGGGGGACCATGAAATGTGAGGGTTTCTCTCAAAACATTAAGCTTCAAATGGGTGATTATCATATTAAAAGAACACATTTTTTCCATTAAAATGGGTGGTTGTGACATTGTCTTAGGTACACAATGTTTTGCTTCCCACACTTGGCCCCATCATAATGGATTCCCAAGATTTATATATGAGTTTAAGAAGGAAAGCCACACTCATACACCTAGGGGACTTCGTACCAGCCCCGCCCACTTGCCTGCATCTACTCTGGAAAATCTTTAAAAACGGGGCCATCATGGGGTTGTAGCTCAATCTGATGCCATCCAAGCAATTGAATCCACCCTCCCTAAATTCATCCAGATATGCAATAGTCTTAGATCGCTACAAGCTAGTTTCTTTGAAAACCACAGAACCTCCCCTTCTCGGGTGAGCATGATCATCAAATCCCCTAATCCCAGAACTTAACCGAATGTTTTTCCACATCACCTCTCTTTTTTCCAAAATAATTAAATTGAAAAAATTATCAAGGAGTTTCCGTGTTGTGGTTATTCGTCCTAGCATGAGCCCTTATTCATCTCTTTGTATTCATGGTTTTAAAAGAATGAGCAGACTATCACATGTCCTAATGTTAAGGCCCTTAACAAGCTCATCACTAAGGACAAATTCCATATTGCCATGGTGGATGATTTTCTTAATGAACTCCATGGTGCTAAATGCTTTACCCATTGACCTCTGCTCTAGCTATAATCAACATGATGTAGGAAGTTGAAATCCCCCAAAAGAGATTTCCAGAATTATGAAGGCTACTACGAATTCTTTTTTATGCTATTTGGTCTTCGTACGTTCCCTCCACTTTTAGAGCCTCACGAACCACCTTCTAGAAACCTTATATTAGAAAATTTTTCCTAGTATTTTTCGATGATATTCTCATATATAGCCTCACCTAGGATAAGTGAATTTTCAAAATTTTTACCACACTACAATTGATTCAAAACCATAAATTTTTTGTCAAACTCTAAGTGCTCATTTGGGAATCGCAGAAGTTGAGTATTTGGGACACATTATGGGACGCGATGGTGTAAATACTTGATCCGAAGAAGATTTAGGCAACACAGGGATCGGGCCTCCCAACCTAAAACGTTGAAGAATTTGGGGGGATTTCTTGGTCTCACAAGTTACTATCACAAATTCGCGAAAAATATGGACATATCGCATGTACCCTAACTCAATATTCTGAATAAAAAATCATTCTTATGGATCGACACCACGCAATGTGCTTTAGTGGCTCTAAAAAAATCCATGTGTTCTCCACTCTTGTTTTGGCTCTACCTCGATTTCACCAAATCTTTTGTGATTGAATATTGCGTTTCTAGTATGGGCATTGGTGCGTATTAATGCAAGCATAGACCATTGGTCTTCACTAATCAACAACTCAAATAAGTAATACCATCCGGGATAACCTTACATATGAGAAAGAAATGATTACTGTAGCTACATGTAGGTTGACACCAGCTCCATACTTATTGGGGAGACGATTCAAACATGTACCGAGGCATCATAGTTTAAAAAATTTCTAGAGCAGCATTTATCATCATCACAAAAATAAATGGATGGAAAATGTCGGATATGATTATGAAATCATTTACAAAAACGGACGGATAATGTCATATCTCGATGCCTTATCTTGAAAATTTGAGGATGAAGGCACCCTTTTATCTCTCTCTCTCTACCAAGATAAATTTGATTGAAGATGATGGTTGGGAATTTTTCACCCACCCCTACCACCCCAAATCGATTAATACCTCGAGAGACGATCCCAATGCATCCATTCGACTTCTCTCAGTAGGATAAGGTTCTTCATTACAAGGTTGAAACAGTAGTCTCCCCAACCTCGCATCTTCAACCCCCACATCTTGGCCGAATTGTACTATGCTCCAAACTACCGGGATATCTTAGGATTTCACAAGACTTATATGCGCGCTCACCGCTCCTTCTTTTATAATAGAATGAAACCCATATCCTTATTTTTGTCTTTTGAATGTGATGTATGCTAGTGAAATAAAGGGAGAAAAAAGCAAACTAAGAAACTTATAAATCCTTTACCCCTTCCTACCCTATACACGTACATCTCCATGGATTTCATTAACGTATTTCAAAGTCCAAAACCAATATGTTATCATGGTTGTTGTTGGATAGGATTTTAAAATATGCCAAATTTTTACTTACCTCACCCTTACCCCAACATTGTGGTGCAAATTTTCATGGACTTGTTCATTCAAACCGTATGGCATGTCGACTTTCATTGTAACCGAACGTGACCCCACCATCACCAACAAATTTCTACAGTGGAAATTTTCAACTTCTGCAAGGGCAACTTCAACTCACTAAAACTTATCATCCCTCAAACCAATGGGAACACATAGGCCATCAAAAATTTCAGAAACATATCTATGTTGTTTCACATCCGACAAGCAACATCACGGGGTCCAATGGATACCTCTAGCCGGATGGTGGTAAAACACTAACCATCATGAAGCCAAAAGATGACACATTATGAGGTTGTATATGGAAAACATCCACCATCACCAAAGGTTCACTTCCCTTGGTTGTTCCAAAGTTCAAGTGCAATGATTAACTCTTAAAGAACCATGCCACTATGATAATCACCTCAAAGATAATCTACACTGTGTTCAAAACATAATGAAGCAAATACGACGATCAAAATCGATATGAATGAGTACCTAAGTCGCTTTACTAGGGTATTCCTATGACTCCAATCATATAAGATCCTCTGCATGAAAAAGTGTATTCTAGAAAATTTCACCAAAGTTATATGGGCCTTAATGTGCACTTCAACGCATAGGATTTGTCGCCTACAAATTTGCTTTACCAACCACTTCATAAATCCACCAATTATTTCATGTCTCGTGCCTTAAGAAAGTGGTGGGGAACAATTCTGTGGTTAAAACAAGTCTCGCTGTAATTAAACAAGGGAAGGCCTACTTTGGTTCCCCCAACGAAAAGTCCTCGATACTCGCGAATGTCATCTTTATGGCCGAACAATAAAGGAAGCACTAATCAAGTGGAAGGACACCTTTTCCCGAAGACAAGGACATGTGAACCAACCACTATTCTTCACACCAAGAACTTCAAATTTCAAGGACAAGGCTACTTTTGATGGGGGGCACATGTTAGGGTCCAACCCTAATCCCTTTTTAATGAAATAAGCCCACAAGGGCCCAGTCCTAGTTGCGTATAGTTGGTTCATCAATAAATCACGTAAGTGGTTATCCGCACTAATAATATTGTAACTATTTAACCCACATTATGTAAAAGGGACCACAATAGTTATAAAGGAGCCTTAGTTAATAACAAGATGGTTAACCCATGATTGGTGTCAGTGACCACAAGTATTTAGGGTTTTGGATGTCATTAGTTACAATATCATTATATATAAGGACAAATATTTGTGTATTGTAATTGAGTCGCCTATTGAGGTTTCCCTCGAAAAGGAAAGTGAACATTGTATCCTTTTATGCATAATGAAATATCTTTGTTTCTTGTCTATTTTCTAGTGATATCTCTATGTATAGACTATTTTGTTTCTTATTAATTGTGTTATGGCTTGTCCATGAATGTCAGCCCACCCAGGTGAAAATGATGCCTCGCCCCCCCCCCCCCCCCCCACCCACCCCCCTCCCCCCTGGCGGGGAGTTTTGGTGGCAAAGCCCCCAAGCTAATAATAGATGTAAAAATTTCCTTGTAAAATATTATAATTTCATAGTCAATCTGGGCCATTCATTAGGTGATGATCCCGACTTGTTGCAGTTTATGTCTAATTTATGGTTTTTTCCTGTATGAAACCCCTTACCACATGAGGGAATCAGACAGATTGTGTATTGTGTGTATATTATGGCCGAGAAATAGAAAGGAGGACCGTATGAGAGAGTAGATGATATTACAAAAAAATTTGTAGGTTCTCTCTATAATTTTTAGTACAAGAATCATGCCTCAAATTGGACACATTCCGTAGCTGGATTTAATTAGGTTTTCTCTTCATTTTTGAAATTTTGATGAAATACCAATCATGGAGATAATATATGACTCAAATTCAAAAACGAATTCTTTCGATTAGCGAACCCCGAATATTTTAGCGATAGTGAAAATTTGAAAAAAATTTTCAAGTTTGCATGGAACCTTTTTTTCACTAAAAAATGGTAAATACGAATCTCCAATCACGGATGTCAAGGAGTTAAAATCAATATTATTATATTTCCACTCAGAGCTCATTTCGTAGTTCTAAAGATAAGTATTTGTGCTTCAAGCTCATGATTTGATTCCAAGTAGGATTGCATATTGTCGACAATATATCTTCTTAGTGGGAAGTTCATCATTCTAGATTCGCACTTTGCAACTATAGTTGCATGTCCCATTTCATTATTTTTATCCTTTTTCCAACCAGCATACCAAAATGCGATGTATTGGCATTGGAATTAATGACTGGTGGAGGAATGAGAAGCTTTGGTTATTGGAGATGTGTCTCCTCATCTACTCTTATAAATATTCAAGGATTACTGAAGGTCCTTGCTAGCGCGACACAAATTTTATTCTTACCTCAAAGGCTTCAGATGAAGGCAATGATTTTAAAGAGTTGTATGTCTTTAAATTGGTCACTTCCTATAGCACATATTTTCTCTTTGTTATGGGTTTGCATATAACCCTTCACAACTAAAGATCAAAGGAAATCACATACAACAATGTGGCATCAATTTTAAGTGGCTCACAAACATTGATTCGTTGGTCAAAAAGTATCTACAAGCAAAGCACTTGATATTTCTCTTGAGATTTGTTGTTTAGGCATTTTTCTATGGGACTTGCGATCCCTTCATTTTGAAGGTAGTGTAGTCACCAAGAAGGGATTTGTTGAAGAGACACCGCTAACTATTTGGAATTGTGATATCGTAAATATCTAGAGAATAGGTAGTGGTGTTAACCAAGATTGATGTTGTGAAGATAACATGTTTTAAGGAGGCATTTGCACAGCCTCATTTTTAGGCAACACTCAAACATTCAGATTAATATTCAAGAAATATACAGAGAAGAACCGTAGTCGTAAAATTCATATTCTACAACACAATATTAGAAATCAAAATCTTTCATGCAATTTTGAAAGAAAAGGATTAAGGTGTACTTAAATCCTAGAACTAAGGGGACAATTCTTGTTTTTCTCAATAAATTAAATATTATATTTATTTTTTAGTTTTTTATTATTAGGATTTATTTCCTATAGATTGAATGAGTTTTAGGATTTATTTTTACTATATATTGAATCACTTTTAATTTTAAAAGTTGACTTTTGATGCCATAAATGTCACATTTTTTGTAAATATTTCTACTACAAAATTTTGATTCAAAGTTTATAAGTTTCAGTTTTTATGATATTAATTGTTCACATGTTTGTGCTTCTAGTATTACACATAAATATGTTTCCTGTGCATACAAGCTAATTTTACAGACACCTGCAAGGGTGGTTGATTATCAACCTCGGTGATATCTAAATTCAAAGTGTCATGTTCTTTTTTTATCGTAGTAGATCATGGTGATAATGTGTCAGCTTGATCCTAAATTAACAGATTGCTTCTTCAATATAAATTATTACATGTATTGTTGTTTGTTGTAGATATTCTTATACACGTTTTACTCTTGATTAGATAATTATTCATTCAATGAGGATATAATTTTCTAATCTCTCCTCCAGCCCTCCATCAAAAACCTTTCAACATATGTTTTTATTCCATAGTTGAACGTTTCACTTTGATGTGCCATCTCCAAGAGACAGATTTGTTTGTGAGCGTATATTTGTAACTCATCGCTAACCACCTATACAACAACCTAGATAAGGATGTTGTGTTTCATATGCTATTATCCAATGACAAAGTTGAAAAACATTAAAAGCCACGTAACATTGAGGGAGCCCCATTTTGTTGGAGGGCCATATTGAAATAATATAAATATTGGTTGAGTTAGTTTCTGTAGTTTTACATCTAAGAAATTCTTCAGAAATACATACAACACGCCTTCAAAACATTATGATACATGTTGGGATTACTTACTTAGGGTCTTAACTGATTTTGGGTTTTCTTGTTAATGTATTCCATGGATAACATCTCTTATTTCCGTATTGCTATTTTCTATATTGAAAAATGGCTCTCCATCCCACAATTTCAATTCTTCGAGAGGTATTTGTGATGGAGATGCTTTGTCACTATTCATTTTTATTTTGCATCGTGAGGATCGAGTAGGATTTTGAGGAGGATTTTTTCGAGGTGTTCTTAGGCATTTAAGGATTATTGGAGATTATCTTCCATAATTCACAAGCAATTTTTAAACGATATTTGTCTATTTGGCCAACAAACTCAGGGAAGATAATGAGACTCACTCTCCATTTTAAATTTTCATAGCTCATGGCATAATGAAAAACATAAAGAACCAAATATTTTCCTTTTGAATCGTAAGTACCTAAATATGAAATTAATTTTGGAAAGGAATTTAGAGTTTCAAACAGAAAATATCCTTTCCATGTAGCGCGGGAGTTACTTTCTCAAATCCAAGTATAAGATAAATAACATGGAATTTTGACCTTTGAACTTGGTAATGAGAGAGTGTCTAATGAAATAAGTGCTGTGTTATCATTTTATCAAATGTCACGTTCCTAACCAAAATGGGGTTTTCAAAGGAGCCACCACGTATTTGGAGAAATTTTTATGACGCAAATGAATAAATTAAAGGAATGGGTGTCAAGGGTTTAGGGAAAAGCTATTTTTACCTAAAATGGCAAGTGGATTAGGTTGAGAGACCAAGAAACTTTTCGATGCTCTAGGGGAAATTATTACCGTGACAAGTGGTGATGGGAGGTAATGAGTTATGTGAAAATTTGCTCCGAAAATATAACCTTATGTCTCGTGTTATTTCCCCTCCCGTACCTTAGTAGCTTCTAGATCACCCATATAGTTTTTTGCACAAGTAAATAAAATTTTAATTAAGGACCATGTATTTTGGGGAATTAGGAAAGGGGAGATGCCTCGTTTTTTGGAGTGATTTTTGGCAACAACTATGAAGGTTGAAAGATAAATTAGAGCTCGGAAGAATTAAATGAATTTTACTAAAGGAAATAGGAGGCTTAAGGGTGGCCAACAAGCTAAGAAAGAAACTTAAGCTTATTTTATTCAAGAGGATGATGGAAACAAAGGAGGATCAGATTAATGGAGATTTGGCTCCAGGGAGTGCTTTTAAGAAAAGAGCTCCCATAGAGGAAAATCACAAGGATCGGGATTAGGACAAGTTGAGATGGGGTTTGGGCTCATTGGCCTGTTTCCGCGCTAAAAGAGGTGTATTCTTTTTTTTATGAGCATAATTTTCTTGAGAAGTTGCCTGGCATGGCTTTTAGTGTGTGCTCTACTAATTTATCCCTTTAACATGGTTAACAAGAAAATTTTAACTTGGGAGCACATCATGGAAAGGTTTCCTGTATCATCTCTTTTACTACATAGGTCGTTCAACAGGAGATGTTCGATCCCATGTTAAATTATTGTCCTTTTGTTAAGAAACTTTGGTGCAATGTGTTATTTTTTTTTTGGGTCATTCATTTTAACAAATGATGATTTGCGTTTTCCAAGGTAGTGGAACAGAAAGAAGTTGTCACCCATAATGATCCTATAGGAACTTGCGGGGTGTTTGTGGTAAGGATAATGGAAGGAGAGGAAACTACAGATTTTTTGAAATAAGAACAAAATACTGGGAGAACAAGGGGTATTAAACAAAATATTAGAGAGAAAATCCTAATTTCATCCCAATTGGATGATAAATGGAAGGTGGGATGATAACCTAAGCGAATATTCTAAGGAAGCTAGAGTTACGAAAATATGGAATTTTCACAGCAATCCCCATAGTTGCATCACGTGGTGAAATATTTCTCTACTCCCTCGATATATTTTTTCAAGATGAACTTTAACGAGTGTCGAAAGGAACTTGTTTAGTTGGATTGGGAGAATTTTGAAGAGACTATAATTTAAAACACGACATGTATGCTCAAAGTTGTGACAAAAAAGTAATAATGTGGCCGAGCTACAGAATTATAGAATTGTGTACACATAGTGATAAGAGAGGGGTACAAATCATTATGCAAGTAGACAGAGACTTGCTACTCATTATCAAGTACTGAATTTTTATTTAGGGTAGCACCCATAGATATTAGAAAAGAGTTGGAGGTTGGAAAGTATGATTTGGAGTTTCCAAGGACTAACTCTCCTTCGGGAGTACATCATAGTCCAAATTCTAGAAGATCATGAACAAGGTAGATTTTCTAGACAAGCTTAGATGTAAAGGAAGGGATGGATATTGATGCTATTGCCTCTTGAGAGCAGCTAATTGTACAAGATTCGCAACTTTTAAGAGAAGGTGATTTTTGAATCTTTATCGTGGTGTTATAGAAGATAAGACATGGTATGGGGAGTTATAACCACCACTCCGATCTAGTAATCAATCAATGATGACGATGGTATGCAACTGTCCCACACATGCACGAGAATGAGAACACACAACTTGTAAGGGTTATTTGTTATGATAGAGCTATGAAAATTCATTTGTTAATTGGGAGGACGACTGTGGAGGAAGATCTATGCCTCCTAGGTTATTTTCTTGTGAAGCTAGTGTGGGTAGAGGTCGTACGGAGGGAAGTAGTGAGTTGGTAGGGGGAAGAGAAATTCAAGGTGGTCTCCATCCTTTGAAGTCCGGAGGTGGTGGTTGTCTTCAAATCCTCATCTCGATGGCTTGTGGTGGTCGAATATTTAATTTTTTGACCACAACTCTCTTTTTTGAAACTTAATATCACCTGCCTAGTCTCCCGTATGTTTTTTTGGGGTTCTCGTGGTGTCTTTATCATAAATTTAGTCTTAAGGACTGATGGTTCCGGCTTCTATGCCATTTGTTTCTTGAATTTCAGAAAATTTAGTGAGATTGTTGGGGCAACTCGACATCACTTCTTGTATCATTTTTCTCTTTACTTCTTCTTATAGTTATAAAGTTTGGAGGGTGTTGGTTTGGGTATGTCATTTTGGAATTTTGCTCGTCCTGTATTTAAAAATTAGACATATTCCTTAAGTGGTCGTATTGGTCATCGTATCTTCTTAGTTTAGTGGTGTTGTTATTCTTTTTCAATGGTAGAGGGAGGAAAGGTTGTGGTTGAGGAAATTCGATCCTCCCCTTCCGGTTGGTCTTCATCCATTTTTCAGCTTCAGGTCTACCTGTCATGATGATATAGTATATTGGTATCTCGAATTTTTCTCGAGGGTGGGTTGGGTTGGTCCTTATTCTCTTTTGTAGGTAGGGATGTCCGCAAGGAAATTAAAGTGCCACTTCATGAAGCTAAATGATGTTGCCCAGGTAGAGGCACATGGGTAGGAGAGGCTAAATAACAGAACCTAGCCTAGGATGAGAGTGGAAAGGCTCTTTTCCCATGAATTTTTGGTGTTCCCACGGAATGAAATTATGCCTTAAATGTGTCATCAACCAAGAACTTGAGATTAAATTGAGAGAAAAGTCAATCTATATTTGATTATAAGCTATGAGGTGATTTGCTCGGGATAGGTGTTGGAACTTAGGAACATCACTAAGTTAGGAAGAATTAGTATCTAAATTGAGTGACGATTAATTGGAAAATGAAGAAATTGTTGAGCTTGGTTCAGAGGATAAACAAGTGGCGAAGTAAAAAAAAATCGCCTCTTTGGAGGATGTTAAAGTATGTCGAGAAATTTGTGGTGTTTTATGTGACAAAAGATGCATGTATGGTGCATGTGGAGATCCTTATTCCTTGAAAATATGAAGGCATGGGCATGACGCATCCCTTTGGCCCCGTTGCAGCAACAAAACAAGTCTAGCCTTTAGAAAATGACCACATGCATGTGGGTGGGGATTTTTTTTCTCATGAGGCTTCGGTCTTGTCTCTAAATGTTTCGTGGATGCCCTTTGGACCCTAGTGGATTAAAATGAACATCAATGCCCCGTACATCTGATTTTGTGGGGTGGTATGTTTCTCTTCGCTGTCTCGAGTTTTCTTTTCAGGTGTTTGAACCGAGACATATTTGGCCGTCGCAAAATAAGGAGGAAATCTACTTGCTTCTGGCCTGTTGGTTGTCAGGGTTTTTTTCTGTTGATCGATGGCTCTGTACTTTTCTTGTTCTTCCCGTCACAACTCACTAGATGTTTTCTAGTTCTTTTTCCAAGCAATGTACCAAATGTGGGATTTTGTTTGGCATCCATGTTATCTTTTTTTTCGTGCTTTTGTGTAGAGAATTTAAGGAGAGGGAGTCTGCTTTCCTCAGAAGACCTCGAGGACGATATTTTGTCTAGATAATACATACAATGACCTATCTAGGCGAAGGTAAAATAAAATCTCCATAGTCTATATGAATACACTCATAATAATATAAATATGTTGATTAAAAATTAAAATCCTTATATTATACCAAAGTTGTAATTCCTTTATAATAAAAATCTCTTAATTAAAAAAAAATAAAATCCTTTATATATACCAAAGCTAGAATTCATCACATGTAGCCCCAACATTTTAAAACTGGAAAAAAAATTCACCCAAACGAAATCCCAAAAAGGCAAAAACATATCGCTTACTCATTCAAATACATTTTCTGTGTTGCTTTTGCGAAAGCCATTATCTATCATATATTACCAATCATTTTTTTTTTGTAATTATAGACCTCACTATTTTCTATTTATAATTATATTGTGCTACAAAATACAAACAACCGTGGCCTTCAACTCGCCCGTAGGAAAACTGGTGTCCGTTTATCTAAGTGCGTGTTATCCCCAAATTGGAAATTGTTCATCCTTCTATATGTCGATTAACCGTTCCGTCCTACTACCACAATGTGTTCAAGTTTACACACAAGTTCATATACTTTCAAAAAATGCATAAAAAAATTAAATACTATAAAAGCTAGCCATCCGATGAAGAGATCCAGAGCCGGATCCTTCACATTTGACCCAGCATGTCAACTTGTTGCATCCGTCGATAAACGGCGGTGCCTATCCGGTCATCCATTCTCCGTTCGGTGGCTTCGTAGCTTGGTATTGAGTGATTTTAATATGTTGCACCAAGCTGGATATCCTCAAATGTGTCTTGGAGGTGAAGTTCTACCTTTACCGGCTTGTTTAAGGCGATAGGCCGAAAACTCGTACGATGGCTAGAAGACATTTTCACTCACCCGTAGGTGTGAATGGTTTTATTGAAAGGTGAGCCGACCATGGGTGTTATCAGTGGTCCGTAATGAAATCAAGAATTTCGCCATTTCGTTGTTCCTCGTGATCAGTTTGGATGTCTCTTTCTATCCACGTATTTATTGCGTACAACAGAGAACACCATGATATAATTAGCTACAAGATTCTCTCAGTGTTCCCGGTTTGTTTTCTACTTCATTTCTTCTTCGAGCATGTTCCACTTGAACCTTATGTTTGCCCTTAAGATTCTCGCAGCGCAAGCGACGCTTCCCCATAATCGTTGATCATATAAAGGAAACAGACAAGAGCAATTGTGAGGAGGAAGGGACCAATAAGCTAAACTTCTTTGTTTTCCTTGTGCGACAGAATTTGTTTTTGGAAGAGCAAATGACAACATTCTCAAGAAACACATGCAATAACCGATACATAGGGATGGAATTTCTTTCCTGTGATGATAGAGGAACGTACACCCTTAGTTCGTACCTAGAAACTGAAAGTCGGATCATTATGAACCGAGGCAACGCTCGGCAACCATGAAAGATCACAGCGTGCCCGAAACTGAACAAGAGCATGAGGGTAGACAAGGAATGGCGTTCGAAGCTCGTGAGACCTAATGTGGAAATTACAAGGAAAACAACATGGCAACAAAGATTTACCCAGACCTCCAAGTTTAAACCTAAGTTCGTACATAATTTCGCAGTCTACTAACAATGAAGGCGAGGAGACAAGGTTAACCACCGCCTGCACTTCAGCATTTAAGCATCCTATCGAATCGAAAAGAGGCTTGGACTCCGACCCCACTACTATCTCGACTATGCAAAACATTCATAGTCTAAAACCTAAATCGCGTCCTGAAATTGATTACCCGTGGTAACTACATGAAGGAGGCAGAAACAAGCAAATGCATGGGTCCCGAAAGTAGGTTGGACAGGTTTTGCATGGGGATGAAAGGCCTGGGAGCAAGAGAAAAACCCCGACTACCTTAATTTTCTCTTAAACCAGAACCAAATGTGTGCTAGTAACACCATGTAAGTGAGATGGAGGACTCGATACATACCCCGCAAATATTGCGAAGATGAAGGATTGAGTTGCACTCCTCCTTCTTCGTCTCCCAAGCACTTCGCATCAATATAGGCTTTGTATGAGCGATCGATGAGGGAGGGCGGTTACTTACCTTAATCAAAATCTCATCACAGTCGATAATAAATTTTCAAGAAAAGATCAAGAAGAAAATCTTTCCAATGCAAGGGATCACACACTTCGGCGAGATCCGCCGTGACGGTTCTCCATTCGATTATTAATCGTTTCTGGAGATGGCTCGCCACCACATTGCCACGATCCATCCTTTCTCCGTCCGATGTACACCCCCAATCGGGGAAAGGTAGTGGGCTTGGTCTTGGCGCAGACCAACTACTCGCACGACGAGCTGCTTTCACCTTGCTAGGGATCGAACACAAGACCGGTCCGTCATTACGAGGCCGACTTTACCACTAGGCCTTACTTTCCTAAAAAAATAAACCCAAATTTGCAAAGCAACCACCACCTTTTGGTCCACTACATCAAAAACTGCTTATGCTATCCCTCACTCTAATTTAGATGGTCTCGACTAGTGTTACTCGATAAAGATTATACATACAAGACATAGTAGGCTTATCCTTTATCCTACATTTCTCATTGGTTAAATCATGTTGTGTTTTAGAATGCCTTGAAAGCCACATAAATAGACCTTCAAAAGTAGATATGTCAAATCTCATTATTCCCCATTGCCTCATCTTAATGTGGGCAGGAACCCTAAATCACTAACCGATCTGGTGACATTTGTTCGTTTTTCTTCCTCGTCTCATATTTTCGGAAATATTCACAAATGAAATCCCGCGTCTCCAACGGCTAACCGATTTATACATTCCTTCATATCAATTCATCATTCTCCCTCCCATTCCAACACTTTTCAAAATATAAATGTCGCCGCGTACACATTCTACCGTGTTTATTTGCTTACGCTCATGCATTATCGAATGTTCATTTTGAAGGCATCGTTTGTCGTCATGCTTTCTTTGGTTTTATTTTTACTTTTTTGAAAGTGAAAATACACATACATATATTGATTTATTTTTCTTGGTTTCTTGTTTTTATTGTTTTTTTTTTAAATATACATATATATATATCGATAATAGAAGAATTGTAAATTCTTTTCATATTTTAAAATTGTTAAACCATTGTGAGATCGAACAAAATGTTGCACAAAACATCAATAACATTAAAAAAAGTGTTACTTCTAAGTTCGAAGAAAATGTGGTGGAGAAAGATCTAGCAAATTAAAAGAAAATTAAGGCATTATAAGGATAACACGAACTCCACTCAGAAGATCAAAAGTATTCTTTTAACTAGTCTAAAGAAGAAAATGAATATAGCTACAATAGAACGAACTCTTCATGAGCTCCGATAGTGAAACAGTGTCGTTGACACGAAACACCATGGATGGAAAGGATATGTCATTCTGTCGAGGATGAAAATCAAATTCCTCTTAGAGTGCCCGTACAACCACATTAGAGCTCAATTCCATAATCTTTGTTGCAACAACACCTTCCCAGCTCAAGATGTCAAAATTATAGTGAATTCGAGAGGCTTTTCTCCAAGCTTTTTGACAGACAGAATAAAATCTTAAATCAAATTAAACAACTCTTTCTTTAAGTCGATAGACCCAAAAAATTAGTCTCGAGGAATGCTAACCACCACCATCATCATCATTAATAAAATAAAAATTTATAATTTAAACTGTTATTTTTTCCCCCACGTAAAATTAATTTAAATTTTCGTTATTTAATACAATTTTGTTATTGCTATTATTTTTTGTTTTAATTATTTTTTGAAAATCTATTTTTATTTCTATACATTAGCAATCAAAATATAAACCGTATTGCTTGATTATTTCAATCATATTTTATTATTATTATTTTTTGATTATTATATAAAAATTATTTTATTTTTTTTAAATATAATATGTTGTTACAACATTTTCTTTATACTAAACTATAAAATCTCTTTTCACACAATAACATTATTAAGTAAAATAAACTATAACATCAATTTTTCTTAATATATTTTAATTTAATATTAAAAACAGCATATAAATTTTTTAAAATACAAAAAAAATATATATATATTATTTCATATAAATTATAATTATCATTCCAATATAATCAACCAGAAATTAAAAAACTCTTGACCAGGATAACATCCTTATTAAGCAGTTTTTTCATATCGATAATCCCAAATCTTCTTTCTGATTCTAGTTAAACTACAATGGAAACAATTCATAAAACATAGTTAACAAATGTATTTTTTTTGATTTGATTTTAATACTTGATTTTATAATGTAAAATTCACAGACATGTTGAAAAAAAATTAATAATAATAATAATAATTATTATTATTATTATTATTTATGATACAAAATAAAAATATATTACCGGATGATCAGAAGTATTTCTTAAGATTTTGAATAAAATTTATTTAGAAAAAATATTAACACTAATAAAAAATCATATAAATTAAATAGCTATTTCGATGTTAACATGTTAAAACCTTTACGTCAAAAAACCATTATATCCCAGAATACATTCAGTATTGTCAATATTACTAACTATAATAAGAATTAATTTATAAGTTAAAAATATATACTTAAAATACACAACAAGACTAGGACCACCAAGATTCACCCTAGTTTATCATGGAGATTCTTATGTTGTAAATATGTTTGTTGAATGTAAATGGACCTACACAATATGCTTAAAAAACTATAACCTAATATTCATATGTAATTCTAAAGAGAAGAAAAACACCACTACTTTGGAAGATAAATGTGGAACTTTGATGTGTTGTTAACACCAGAATATTATATTATATTTTATAGAGCTTAAATTTTAATTATTGATAATCATATTAAAATTTTAAAAATTATTTAAAAAAATAAACATATATAATTATACAAATAATGATATACATGAATTATATTTCAACTATTAATGAACACATTTTAAACTTCTTAGATTCCATGACATTGAATTAGTGACTAATATTACAAGTGACATTGAGTTAGTAATTAATATGAGTTTACAAACCCTTCCTATCAATAATTTATGATATTTCTGACTCGCCTAGATTCATGGCACCCCATCTATCAAGCGCCGAGAGGGATCAAATTCCCCAGAAAACTCTTTTTTAAGGCAAAACTTTTAATATGTTTGGTACCTCAGAAAGAGATTTGATCCTCTCGTACCTGATAGATCCATAGTTAAGATGGATCTAGGTCGTTTCAATTAAAAGTGTAAGGAACTATCGATAATATGAGGAATATATGATTAATTTGATAAACAATATGTAAATACATGTATATTATACAAATACATTTTTAAATATGTTAAATATGTCCTAGGATTTCATATTCGTTCTAATTTTAAATTGGCTTATTTAATTAATGAAGAAAAAATAAATGAAATAAAAATTTTTGAAATGCAAAAAAAAAAGTGACAATGTAATAATACGGAGTGATGAAAATGAATAATAAGAATGTAGTAAATTACAAACATCCTTCGTCATGATCAATCTCAAAACTATTTTCTTCATTATTCTTATTGTCACGCTTGTTAGTTTTGTCATCTTTTCATATAGATTATAAGGAAAAAGATGAAGCTGAAATCATAAATATTTAGGTTTTAGTTGTTGTATTAAACATTATACCCTATGTCTCTCTAGCTTCAATATTATTAATAGTTTGACCAAGTTATAACACAAAAATAAATCTACATTGTTAATAATTTTATGTGCTTGTTAATCGAAACCAATGCACACTATTAATCCGTTGGCTTTAAAATTTATGTACCATCATACATCTAATTACATCAAATAAAAATCAACATATACAGAAATAAATGCATCTAATGCAAAAATGAACAGACTAGAAAACAACATCTACACTAAAAATCTATGCATCTAATGCATAATCAAATAGGATTAGAATCAATATCTACCTCAAAATTCAATACCATGCAATTAAGCAACAGGATTAGAAAACCAAATACACACACTAAAATCAATCCATCTAGCAAGTAATAAAATAGGATTATAAACTACCATTTACATTGAAATGAATTTATCGAGGCAAGCAATCAAATAGGATTATAAATCATATCTATTGAAATCAATAGATTCTAGCAAGAAATAAAAATATAATTAGAAATTAACATTTACATTGGAAATTAATGCATCTAGTGCATACAATCAAATAAATATTAGAAATCACCATCTACACCTAAATAAATGCAATTTAAAAAGCAACTTCCAGACAGGGATTATAAATTATCTACATTGAAATCAATGCATCTAGTGCAAATAATCAAATATCATTAGAAATCAAAATTCACACTAAAATCAGTCACATCTAGTTCAAGCATCAAATATGATTAGAAATCACATCTACTTTGGCAATCACTAGGCTCAGTTTGCATAACATTCTTCCCCTTTTTCCCCTCCATATAATATCTATATGTCCCTCCATATATCCTTGTCTCTTTATTCCACCCTAATAAAACACACACACTTTCCCCTCACCCATATTTATCAATCTCTTTGTCCCTCCATCCCCGTCTCCATCTATCTTCATCTTTCTTCACCTTCCCATCTACATTTCCTCCCATCTCTTCATTCCCTCTATATCAACCCCAAAACATACACTCTCTTTCTCCACCTTATCTTATTTATCACCCTCCTCCTCTCCCCCCCTCCCTCTTTATCTCTCTCTCTCTCCCCTTCCCTCCCTCTCCCTCTCTTGCATATATCTCTCTCTTCCCTCCCTATCCTCCTTCTCCATCTTCATTATCATTGTCTCTCTCTCTCCGTGCCTTTTCACTCTATGTATTTCTTCTTAGCTCCTCTCTCCCCTCCATCTCCATCTCTCTTTCCCCACCCCCCCCCACCCTCTTCCTTTCTCTCCCACCTCCCCTTTCTTTCCCCCATCCCCACCCAACTTTGTTCATATATGCCTCTCTCTCTCTCTCTCTCTCTCCCTCCATTCTCTCTATCTATCCTTCTTTATCTTTATCTCACCCCAAAACACACACCTTCTCCATCTCTCCCTTTTCACTCCCTCTCTCTCTCCACTCTGTCACTCTATGTATTTATTCTTCCCCCCTCCCTCTCTCCTTCCATCTTCCTCCTCTTCCTCCCTCCCTCAAGTCCCCTCTATTTTCCTTCCTCTCTCCCTTCCTCTCACACCTCCCTCTTTCTTCCCCCCCCCCCCTCTCTCTCTCTCTGCCCTCACAATCATCTCACTCTCCCACTCTTCCCCTCTCTCCCCAAGTCCTCTCTCTCCTCCTTCATGCCTTCTCCCCATTCCTGCCTCCTTTTTTTTGTATGTGTGTGTGTGTGTCTCCCTCCCTCTTTTTCCATCTCTCTCTCTCTCTCTCTCGCATCCCTCTTCCCCCATCACTCTATTTTCCCTCCAACTAGTGTTACCATATCCCTCCTTTTTTCTTTCCTTGCCTCTTCTTCTCCCCTCGTCTGGCCCACTCCTTCTATGTCTCTTTATCTCTGGCTCGTAAGCACATTGCCTCCGTTCCAGACATTCTCTGGCTACCCATCTCTCTCCACTTCTCACTATCTATGTCTTTCTTCTTTCTCTCCCTCTCTCTCCCCTCTCTCTCTCTCTCTCTAATCTTCCTCCTTCTCCCTCCCTCTCACTCTCTCTCCCACCTCCATATTTATGTCTCTCTCTCTCCCCCCTCTCTTACCTTCTCCGTCTCTCCCACTCCTCTTTCCCCTCTCTCTTCTTCATCCCTCCCCCCTCTCCCCTCTCCCTTTCAGTTTTCTATCCGCATCTCTCCTTGTCACTCCCGCTATTTCCTTTGCTCTCTCCACTTATGTCTTTTGCTCCTTCCCTCCCACATTCAGGAGTTTATATATATATATATATATATATATATATATATATATATATATATATATATATAAAAAAATTTAATATTGTATTAATAAATAATAAATTAATAATATTAAATATATGAATATTAGATTTAATAATAATAATAATATTTTAATATTATGTATACATAAATGTTTTTTTTGTATGTTATTATTATTAGTTTGGTCCATAGGCTCTATATATAGTTAGATGTTGATTTCACTCCGATTTGATATATTTTTATTTATTTATCTTACATTTTTATGCTACCTTCTAAAATATAGTATTTGGTCCATGGTATTAATAATAATAATTTTTCAGTATGGGTTGTAGGGTTAATAATGTTTTTTTTTTGCATGCTATTAATAATAATTTACTCCATGGTATTTAGGCCATAGACTTCATATATAATTAATGTTTATTTCAATCCTATTTGATATTTATCTACCTTACCTATTTATACCCTCTTTTTATATTTATTTATTTACCAAAAATTTCTCTTTTATAAATATGGTATTTGGCCCATGACTCTAATTTCAAATAAAAATCCTTTTTGAGTTTTGTAAATACGTAGTTTATATAAATACAAAAAAAAAGGTTTTATTTATCTACCATATCTCTAGTTTATTTACCAGTACTTCTAGTTTATTTATATTTTTATTTATTTACCATTTATTTTTTAGTGTTTGTAAACCTTTTCATATTTTGATAAATTTATTTTTTAATATTTAATTTTTAACTTGTTCATTTATATGTTTTCTAAATTATTGTTCAAACCAACATTATTGAGATTTTATTTTTAAAAATTTCTTTAGTTTTTATTATTTTGGTTTTCCTAACATACTTACAACATCGAGGTCATACTTCAAAAGCATTTGATTGTAAATACTTCATTATGAAGACATAGGTTCACACTTAAAAATAATTTAAATATAATAAAATTAATTATTTAAATATAGAAAGGAAAATGTATCTTTAGCTAACGAATAGTTAAATAACTAACGATAAGCAACCTATCTTTTGAAGGTGACTAACAAATATATTGACCATTCACTGAACACGTATCGCAAACGATATCACGGCTGAGACCATTGAAACATAAAAGCGAAATCAGCTGTATTTTGTTAACTTAAAGACCTCTCGTCTCCACCGCGATATGCTTCTTATAATAGCGTGAATATTAAAAAGACCTCTCGTCTCCACCGCGATATGTTTATGCGTTACGTGAATATTATAAATGATCCAATTACAAAATCTTTTTTAGATTATAATAATCAGTAACTTTTTTCAATCCATCATATATTAGATAGTGCAGAATACAGGCATTATTTATGAAATTAGAAGCTACTAAAAGACAAATATTGGTATCATGACTCACCCGCGAGTGGCCGTGTATATAAAATCAATAACCTCACATTTCTACCTGCGAACACGTGTTGTGTATTATAATGAGTGAAAATCCACCGAAAAACCCAAATTCTTTACAGTTATCCTTTTACTCGATTTTCTTTGTGGGTGGAAAAAACTCATTGATTACTTATACAAAATTTTCCATGTCCCATATCCCCGAAATATTACAAGAGACATTCGGGAAAAGTTTGCAAATCCGACAAATTTCTTAGAAGTAGAGCACACAGATCATTGTTGCATTCACGTATTCACTTCATCGGACCTAATTGCTTTATTTATAAAAAGCAGTAGTTACCAAATTCGGCCGAATCCTTTAAAAATTGCAAATATCTTGCACACATTACTCCGATTCAGTTCAAGATTAATGATACAACTTGATCTGGATGACACATAAAATGTATTAGTTTCCGTTCCTTCTTCCTAGCCCTTAACATAACTGGCGGGATGCAGCGATAATGCAGGATAGTGAGACTCGCCGTATTCCCACGGACTGTGCGTAGCTGACAACAGTGGTAGAGTGAGAATTGGGATTATAGTTAGTTGACAAGTGTTTACGTAGTAACAAATCGAAAACTGCAAAAACCTAACATTCAGACCGTTAAAGGTGCTTTTCGTACAGTGTTTTCAATTAGAATCACTAGAAGTTGCCGAACACCTAGTAGTGGTTTTAGTTTTTTTAACCTATTAATTAATAACGGAGTTAGAAAATGATATAACAAATGTGTTTGTTTGGACAGATTTATATAGAATATTATATGTATTTATTGACGGATTTATATAATTTTATATATAATAATATTTTTAATTGTTTTAATTTATAAATAATTAATATATTTAAATACAGAAAATATGAAAATGTTCTTAATTTTTTTAAAAATTATTGAAAGTTTTTTTTAAGATTTATAATTTCAATTTTATTGTATCGAATCAAACTTGGAATTCATATTTGGTAAACTATGATATAAAGTGGGGAGCAAGTATATAATCTCTGTCTCTTTTGCAATTATTAGCAACTGAAAGTGCAGTTTTGTATTTTATTTTTATTCTTAAAACCATTTTTTTCCTTAAAGAAAAATACAGGTTACTCTAATGGAAATGATCACAAATATATATTTTTAAATTAGTCATTATTTACACTGATTTTTTAACATAAAACAACTATTTACATCATTTTACCACTATAAGTAACTAGGCTATATTCTCATTGAAAAGGAAGTGTCATTTATAACTTCTTTTTTTTTTTTCTTTTTTTTTGTTATCATGAAGCATTATATCATTTCTCCTTTTTATTTGTATATCATGAAGTATTATATGATTTTTCCTTCTCGAAATATTGTTTGTATTTTTATGCTTGAAATCTCAAATATTTCCACATGCACATGTATCCAAGTTTTGAGGTATATTCCTTTTAGTAGGCCTAAACAAGTCCAAGTTTAACACACTTATCGTCATTATTTTTTGTTCAAAAACTATGTTCTACCACTTAGAAATACATCAATGGCAATCGTAATTTATTAGGCTTCAATTTTTAAACATCATATACATGTTTATGTATGCATTGAGTTATTAACAGCATAGCAATTTTATGTCGCATTATACCACATGGCACCATGGTTTGTACGCGGAGTGTGTTTGCACTATTATGCATGTGTTTGGGTTTGGCACGGGTAGCCTCATCATGAACCTGTGCTTTGGGACACCATGATCTGAATTTAAATGGTTCTATGTTGGAAACGGAACATGGTATCTTTACGTAATTGTTTAGTGTCCCGCTCCTCCCACGCTTTTCATTTTTGTTTTCTTTGTTCTAGACCGCAACTACACACAAACCAAAATAGGTATACCCCCGCTGATGTATAAGGCTGATCTTCTAGAAGCCACTCAATTTTTGAAAAATAAAATCAAAAGGGGTTTCAAATATTGAAAATGAATTTGCCCTTATTTGGAAATATTCTTAGTTTTTCAATTATTATACAACAATTTTAGAAAAGCTATTTATAGGAAATATTTGGTCCAAAGAAAAACACATGTACTTGAAAATGAGATATTTAGACAAATAATGGAGTTTGAGGGAATAAATCATAAGATATTTAGGGATTAAATAAGGGAGTGATTTAGGGATCTAGGAAAGTTTTTCTTCTAAAGTTGTATTTAATCATCAGAAGCCCAAGGGAAATCCACTGTCAAATGACTGCCTAATCTCACCAAAGTGGAAGGAGAGATCTAAGTAGGTGCATGTATAATTTTAATAATGAAATAGAGTATTCATACATGTATTTCATTCCAGTGGTCATTTTATACCTATTTGATTCGGAGGAATTCTAGTCTTTTTTTTGAAACTAGAAACTAGTAGAGTTTCGTTGGAAATGTTGTCATCGATGCAGGTATGAGGTAGTGGATACAATAAGAACAGTTACAAGGAGACAAAGACAAGACAATGGATGCGAGGAAGAAAATACGACGGGAGACAGAAATGTTATCGTTTAAAGCAGAGAGGCAAGCAGGCAAGAGTGATGAGCGACAGATAAGGCAGGCCACATACACAGGCATAAACCGTTGTTATTCCAAAAATATGTACATATATAGATAAATTCCGGAACTTTTTATACAGCCAAAGTTACACATAACATAATTTTTTAATGGACACTGTATTTGATTGACATGGAGGTTGTATACATGGTAGATGTGTTATATATATATATATATATATATGTATGTATGTATGTATACACCGAAGAACCCACACATATATAACGAACCATAGTCAAACGCATAAGAATAGACAAGAACCGAGAAAAGTGAGCGGAACTCGCGTTAGGAGTATAACGAACACACGAAATACATATATATATATAATTGAATATTTTAACCGGAGCGTAGGAGAGGAGCGGAACCAAGACCCGATGAACAATGCGACGGTGGTTCGTTACCGGATGGTGGCCTTTCGCACCACTCCTATATGGAAGGTGGTATTGCTCGGAGGAGGAGCGATTCGGCGCGGTGAATCAACAACACGTGGCCTCGTGGACCCACGTCGAAAACCGCCCGCAACCGTGCCTTCGCGCGCAACGTTCGCGTCGAGCCGCGCGAAATGGACAGGAGCTGGCTGATTTAGAAACGGGCCATCGGACGTCGACGCACGTTGAACATGCGCAGAAAGTTTAATGAAAGAGCCCTAAGATAGCCAGGCACGGTGCACGCTTTTGGTTGGTTATTAACGATGTGTGGGGCCCAATCAAACATGTATTAAGGTTTATTATATGGGTCATAGACCAATTTAATAAAGTATAGTTAAAGGACGAGGAGATATATACAAAGAATTTGGTTTATTAATGTTATTCAGATGTTTTTATGATGTGTCCGAGGGAATATATACGAAATATCTCATATAATGTTTAAATTTGCCAAGTGGGTACTATAATTAAAATTTATACGTAGTTAAAAGACCTAAGGTTTAATGTTGCATATAAAAGATTGTTGGGTTATAAATATGTTGTGTGAGTATGGAATTAATATCTAAACTCTTTGAATTTAGATAAAATAGATTTGTTTATTTAATTGAATTTTCCAAATATGGAATTAAAGAGAAGTGGGAGATTGCCTTGATTGGGAAAATTATTGGGCAATGAAATTTGGGATGCGATTACACACAGCTAAGTGAAATATTGGAATGTAATGTGAGGTTCAAACTATTATGTTTAACTCATATATGAACAAGAGAATGTAGACAGCATCCCGAGAACAGAACATACGTAAAACAAAAAATATAATAAATATGAAAGTGAACAAAGAGCAGTTAACAAGTTTTAACAACAGCAGAAAAAGACAAATCCAAAGAAAGCCAAAAATCCGTGTTAAAAGGAATTGAGTGATATTGAAATATGTTATTAAAAATGTGAATGTAAATGGAGTAATTTAATTTTGTTTGTTGTTTGTGATGCAAAGACAAGTATCTCTAAGGAAAAGACAAAATCCCACCGTAACATGGAAATTTGTAACAGACATAGTAATTCAAAAATGAGTTGGAAAAAAGGAATAAGTAAATATTTAAGTCAAAGAGTCATGACCGTTCACTTCAAATTTTGTGAAATACAATATCAAATACAGGGAGAATTACATAATATCAATTTTGATAAGCTAAAGAGAGGTGTGAGTGAGAGAGAAAATATAGAGAATGAAGAACAGAAGAACAAAGCAAGAGAAGATTAAGAAGAAGAGTAGAAAAAGAAGTTGACAGAACAGAAAATGAGAAGGTGAAGTAAATAACCAAAGAAATATCTGGCCTTATAAATCAAGAAGTTGGAGGCATATCCCTACTGGTTAAAAGCTGACAGTCAAATGATAGTTGAATTCCAGGTTGAAGCCCCGCAGGTTGGTACCGCAGAAAATCGAAGAGCTGGTGCTTCCCAAGTTGTAGCGTCTGCGTAACTGAGGTGAGCTTCCCGTAGGTCGGTGCCCAGAAAATAAGGCAGAGGGGAGTTGGAGCTATTTTCGCATCACAACAATAATAAGATGTGGTTTTCTCCTTTGGGTTTCCACTATATCTCGGTGTCTCCGTGCATGATATTTGAACAGATATGATATGTATCATCTCACACACCGTTGTTGTCATATTAAGCCCATCGTACTAATACTTGGTCGCCACATTCTAAGATTACTCACACATTAAATTGACAGGAATGAAGATGCCGAACAAGTTTAATGAAAAGTTTGAAAAGATCGGTGAATGTATTAAACCCATCCACCCCCCCCCCCTCTCAAAATAATTAAAGGTTCAACAATTGGCATTTATAAGTCTCCTTTATATCACTCTAACAAATCGAAAGGAGATCCTAGGCTCTCAAGATGACTAGCTGTATGTAGTTCAACCACAAAAGCCCCTTTTAATAAAAAATTATGCCTCTTTGGAAAATCGTAATGAAAGCATATATAATGTCTTTAGGATTAGAAGTTTGGGATGTGTCAGAATTTGGATGTCACAAAGTCAACTCGATTCGGTATAAAAGAAGCTAAACAAAGCTTTGTAGCTAATGCAAAAGCAATGAATGCAATCTTAAATGGATTATGAAGCCGAGTTTATCAAAATAATGCATGTAGTATCCAAAGACATGGGGACACTTCCAGAGAATATCCGTGAGGAAATAAAAAGTTAAAGACCTGCCAAACTTGAAATATATAGAGCTCAAATTTAAAAATTTAAAAATGAATGATGATGAAGATACTTCGTAGCTTCTTCTTAAAAGTTGCAGAAGCTGTTAACAATATGAAAGCTCTTGGAGAAACCATGCCAGAAAGTATAGTTGTGCAAAAGATTTCCAAGATCACTCCCATCCGCATTTAATCCCACAGGTTCTGTGAAGGAAGAGACAGCAGATTGGGAGACTTCGACCATGAACCGGGCCTACCTTGGAAATCTAACAGCCTATGAAATGAGGCTCCCACAGAGAAAGGCAAGTACGAGGGAAGCAGCCTTTAAAACAGAAAAGAAGAAAGGAGAAGAGGGAGACGTATGATCTTGCTCGGATGAAGAAGAGGCAAAGTTTGTCAAGAAATTGGATAGAGGCTCAGGTAAATACAAAGGTAAACTCCCCTTCAAATGCTTTAACTGTTGAAGAGTGGGACACTATGCTGCTAAGTGCCCTCACAAGAAAGTAAGAAATCAAGCTCAAGAATCAGGAAAAAACACATCAAAGAACTGGCAGAAAGGAAAGAAATTCAACAGAAAATCCTTCTATGCTCAACAAGACAGTAGTACATCTGAAGACTCAGATGAATCCTCAGGAGAAGAGGGAACCTCTGAATTTTTGCTAATGGCCATAGAAGATCTTGAGGGACTCCTACTAGAAGATGAAGAAGAAGAAGGGGAAGTCGACCTTGAGGGCGAGCTAAGAAGTGCACTGGAGGAGATTGACAGACTCAAACTGAAGTGCAGAAAACAAAAGGATATTCTTCTCAAGTATGTAAGAGAAGAACAAAACTCAGAAGTCCTCATGCAGCTGAAGGTAGAGCTTGAAGAAGCTAAGAAGATAGAAGACATGTTACTTCAGCAAATCAAGGAGAAAACCCTAGAACAAGAGAAACTGGAAGAAGAAGTAGTATGTCTCAGGAAGAACCTAGAAAATGCTCAAAGGAAAGTGGTTATAAACTCTTCTCAAACAACAAGCTCTAGTAAGTTGAATGAAATTCTGGTTGCTCAAAGATCCCCAATGATAAAAACAGGAATAGGCTATGAAGGAGAATCGAGTAAAGGCAAAGAAAAGGAAAACAATAATATAATTTTTGTTAAAGCAAAGAAGACTGATGAAGCAGCCCAATCAATTTCTACAAAAGAAGAAACATGTAATAAGGATGACAGAGATCAGAAGGAATCTCTAGTAACAAAGAATGCAATAAATACTAAAATGGCAGAAAAAGAATCATATGCCCCTGAGTATGTCAAATTTGGAAGCCATCAAGGGAGATTCTTCCCTCCCATGAAGAATACCACCTGTTATGTCTGCCACAAGCCGGGACACATTGCTGCATATTGTTATGCAATGAAGAGTAATTCAAACCTGCAAAAGATGCAAACAGTGAAGAGACTGTCTCAAACAAACAAATGGAGAAAACAACCTTACATCAGGTATGCAAATAATTTCTATGGTTATTGTTTTTATTGTAAGGATTTTGGCCATAAAATTATTGAATGTAGAAAGTATGGACAAAGATTGATGTTGAACACCTCAAGGAGGTTTATGAATCAAGGAAATTTTGTTCATACTCACAATTCTGCAAAAACTATGATCAAATGTTGTAAATGCAATCAAGTTGGACATATGCCCTCCAAATGTCCTCTGAAAGGATGTGATTCATCAACTCACAAAAGACACCAAACAAAAGGATGCCTCCAGTGGATAAAGAAGGAGAATAAATGTGACTTGGCTCTAACAGCTCAAGACCTGAAAAGCCATTGGTACCTGGATAGTGGCTGCTCAAAACACATGACTGGAGACAGAAGCAAGTTTATAACTCTTGATGAAAAGAAATTTGGCAATGTTACTTTTGGCAATGATAAATCAGGTAAGATCAAGGGAAAAGGCTCAGTCAGCATAGACAATGGTAGAGGAAAGGCCCAAGATGTACTATATGTAGATGGGCTGAAAGAAAATTTGTTGAGTGTCAGTCAGATGTGTGATAAAGTCTGTAAAGTTCTCTTCAGAGCACAAGACTGTGAAGTCAGATCAAGTTCAACCGGAAAGACTCTGCTCAAAGGTGTCCGAACAGAGAATAATGTGTACATAGTGAAAGAGGAGGAAGAAGCCTGCCATCTTAGCAAACTTGAGGATTCATGGTTATGGCATAAGAGATTGGGACATCTTAGCTTCGACCATATCATCAGACTGAGTAAGAAGAAAGCTGTCAGAGATATGCCTGAAATAAAAAGGCCTTCAAATACCATATGCAAATCTTGTCAATTGGGGAAACAGACTCACACATCCTTTAAATCTAAAGATGAGCTATCAACAAGAAGACCACTCCAGCTTGTGCACATGGATCTGTGTGGACCTGCAAGAACTAAAACACCAAGTAGAGAATCCTACTTCATGTTGATAATAGATGATTTCTCTAGAATGACATGGGTTGCTTTTCTCAAGAATAAATCGGAAGCTCTGGAAAAATTCAAAATATTTAAAGCATTAGCAGAAAATCAGACAGGATGCAAGCTGAAATGCATCAGATCAGACAGAGGAGGTGAATTCACTGATTATGACTTTGCAGACCTATGCAATGAACATGGCATAAAACAACAATTTACTATTGCAGGGACACCTCAGCAGAATGGAATAGCAGAGAGACCAAACAGATCTGTTCAACAAATTGCTAGAGCCATGATGCAAGAGAATAATATTGCTCAAACCTTCTGGGCAGAAGCTATACACACAACAGTACATATCCTTAATAAAGCTCACTTAAGGCCAAGCAGTGACAAGACTCCCTATGAATTGTGGCATGGAAAGCCAGCTTCAATCAAACATTTCAGAATCTTTGGAAGCAAATATTACATAAAGAATAATGATGAAAATCTTGGAAAATTTGATGCAAGAGCAGATGAAGGGATCTTTC